>JBBPBX010042181.1:0-28516 GCA_038048925.1 Garcialebias charrua
GTAAATATATATAGTATATATATATAAGTATATATATATATATATATATATATATATATATATATATATATATATATATATATATATATATATGTATTGGTGTGTGTGTGTGTTGGGTGCAATGCGCAAAGTGTGCTGAGGCGCACGGTTTGCGTGCGCGCGCACACACAGACAAGTTTCTCTTCAAAACTATCCATGTCTGTCAAAGCAAAAACAAAAAATGCCCACAAACTTTGAACCAATCACACGCTGCGAGCCGCATCGTCGGCGACTCGGAGTTCTGCTTGGGGGCCATGTACAAGACGGGCTGTCACCGGGGGATCACAGCGGGAGTGCGGCCAAAAGTTGCGCAATGTTTGCTCACTCAACGGGGGGTAAAAGACGTGCGACAGGGCGTCTTGCAGAGTATAACAAGGCCTTATGTCCGAGCGCCGCGGCACGCCGTGTGAGCACCACGGCACAAGCCTTTGATCGCGGGCGTGAACGCGCCAAGCTCAAATTTTACGACCGCCTACGCGCGCGCGTTGATAAACTGCCTCGCACCGGACTGTTTTGAGACACAAATGTATTAAATTCCTCTTCTTCATCGCTGATCTGGCCTTTTCTTTTGTTTTTTTTGCCAAAAGTCAAGTGATCACTTGAAGCTGTCACCATTCGCTTCCTCCTCCGAGGAGGAGGAATGAATTTCTCACGAGCGAACTAAAGTCATGTCCAACGTGGCTGCACCAGGTTCTAAATATTTCCTGGTGTGCAGGTCTGCTGTGTGGGCTGAAGGAGCAGCGCTCCCTGTTTTTATTTTATTTTTTAAAACTTTTTATGAACATATAAACACAGAAAACCGCTGCGCAGCCCTCTGTCTTTTTTTCCCACCCAACCTGTCAATCAATTCAGTAGGCGTGTCAGCAAATGACCAATCAGCGACCTCAATTTGTCTCGTAGGTAAACGCTCCGCCCTGCTGCAGCTGCTGGAGCCTGCACTCCAGAGAGCTGCGCTTGCACAGAGCTATAATATGAACTGCCTGCGCGTAGCACACGCGAGTCCAGCGGCGCTGGGCATAACGCACAGCTATACTGGAGGCTTAAAGCCTGGTTTATGGTTGATGCGTCGCATAGGGCGCGAGAGAGCGCGCGGCCAAAGTGACGCAATCGCGAAGTCCCGCCCCCGCGCTTTGGCCAGCGCGTTGGTTTCGCGCGTGGTCGTGCACCTCCCAGATTTTGAAGCTCCGCAAGCCTAGCGCGCGCGCCAAATTGATTGACAGGTCGGGTAGGGACCTCACCGACAGCCTTCACGCCAGAGCCTGCAGCTGTCTGCGCCGCTGTGGTCGTGGAAACGGCGTCGCGACGCATGGAGGAATGTTTTTTATGTGATTCAAATGTATTAAATTCCCCGAGCGAGCGGAAAGCCATTTGTTTTTGTTGTGTGATTTCAAACAGTTCTTCTTCTACGGTAGATTTCTTCTTCTACACCCTTTCTTGCAACATATGCACAGGTTTTAGAGGGTACTGCCACCTGCTGGTCAGTAAAAGAACAGCACTTTGCCATGCGCTGCCGTGCTACACTATAAACGCATGAAGCCGCACGGCACAGTGCGCGCGTAGCACGCGCGCTCCAGCTTGCGGACCAAAGCGCGACTATATCCGAGCCTTGAGACTGAGATCAAATAAACACTAAAAATAAATACTAGGCTTAGATAACAGATACTAGACTATAAATAATAAATACTTGACTGTGAAGATAAAAGCTAAACTAAGACAGGATGAATGTGGATCATGACAAGTCTATGGGATCTTAATGAGCTGTGCTCAACATAGCACACAGATGAAGTGTCACAGCTTCCTTTTCACCTTTCAATTGACCTCTGTGTTCAAGGCAGAGCATCAGTAGGCTGGAATGAGCCACTGAGCTCCTCTCTGCAGTTTTTATCTCTTAGGAATCTAAACGTTGGCATTGCCATGTACAGTACATTTCAAATGGGACACAAAAGACACACAAATACCCTTGAAGCAATTGAAGGTCTGGTCTACATGCACCTCTGCTTTTGGGTACAAAAAGAAACTTCATATCCATGTTGGCAGCTAAAATACTGGGGGGGTCTTCTTCTTTCGGCTGCTCCCTTCTTCAGGGGTCGCCACAGCCAACTAACTCGCACGAAAACTTGGTTATTGTTTTTATACCGGATGTCCTTCCTGACTCAACCACAGACCACCGAGCTACCACAGCCCTCTGTGTGGAGCAGAGAGCTGCTATCTGGGGTGCCCAGAGGAGTAGATGGTGGGGGTTAAGGACCTTGCTCAAGGGCCCAGAGCACAGCAAATGAAGGTGAAGGCAGGTGTGGGTGCTTCACTTTTCCTACCCACATTTTGATGTTGTTGGTCTGGGGAGTTGAACCGGCGACCTTCCGATCATAGGCCCACCTTCTCTAACCTTTGCACCACCACTCCCCAATGCTAATCTACTAAGCACAATTTTAAATTAAAGATGAACTTATTTGAAACATTATTATTATTATTATTATTATTATTATTACTTCTATCTTAACTTGTGATTCTTGACCTGCCATTGTGTATCTGTTCCTACCAAACTCAGCCGGTCGAAGCAGATGACGCTTGTCCTGAGCTGGTTCTGCTAAAAGTTTCTTCCTCATGAGGGAGTTGTTTCTTTCCACTGTCGCCTTCATGCTTGCTCAAGATGAGAGTTATGTGATGAGTTCAACTCAAAGCAGTCTGCTCCTCATATAAATAATGTTCAATTATTATTTTTATATATAAATGTTTCTGTTCAGTGCCCTGAGATGACTTCCGTTGTGACTTGGAGCTATATAAATAAACTGAATTGACTTATTAATATTGTTATTATTGTTTAACACGAGTATGTCTGGAAAATGAGGGTTGGAGCTATGGATGTTTTCTGAATAGCCCTGGATTTGAAAGAATAATTTTTAAAATGCAGCACTTTTACTACAAAGATAAGGTAAAGCTTTGTTGCATGCTCAGTCATATGTCATATAATATGCAGTGAAATGTGCTGTGGTGCCCGCATCCAAAATAAAAATACACCAAAAGAGAACACAGAATGAAACAGATAAAAATGGGGGTGCAGCGTTTAGTTGAGCACTCATGTCTGTCCATGTCGCCCCCAGCTGGAGTTCTGCTGCAGCGCCCTCTCCTGGATGACTGAGGCTCTGTCTCAGAGTGACGTGGTTAAAGCCAGGAGACCTGCTCCGCTCCTCAAAGGTACACCTCTTGGTGCTCTAACATAATTATATGAAGTTCTTACAGCTCACTGCTGAAAGGCGGAGTCAGACAATAATGTTGTTTGTGTAAAACGTCTCATGAACAACTGGAGGGATTAATGAAAAATTCAGAAAGTTATTACTGGATGTATATCTACACCTGGTTAAGTTTTAGAGTCAGGCTAATTTAGAAAGTGTACCACAGCCAACTGACCTTAAAACATAACATGAACATAACAGTCATTTTTACAAGTATTGGTGTGGTAGTAGCTGAGACTGCTCCCCAACACGTATCCTGAACACTAATAGGTCATACAAGAAAACAAGGCTTTCATCTGTTTAATGATGAGCATCTTCTCTTTACTTCCATCATGTTCAAACAGAAAGATAAGTGTGAGGATTATTGAAATTTAAGTTTCTCGATTAAAAAAAAACAAAATACTCTGTGTTCATGGACACTTATTTTAAAATAATCCTCAAAACATTCAGCCTGATGGAGCTCAGAATGTTTTGTTGCAGGTGGGGTTTAGCAGTGGAATTATGGGATTTTCTTAACGTCCTTTCTATGTGTCCTTATGTTTTTTTTTTGTTTTTTTGTTTTTTAGGGACTGCTAATATTTTACCTGCTGTAGATTGTATGTTTCCTTTGTTTGGAAAAACAGTTACGGAACAATGAGCTAACAACTAGTGTGAACACAGCTAGAATCACAAAGTCGTGAATCAACACCAATCTCATAGAGATTGATGCAACAACTATTCCATAAACTTTGTCCTGTCCGTCAGTGTTACTTTAACTTTTACACTTCTGTCAGTTTAACATTGCAGCGATTTTGATTACATTTTATGAAAAAATGCTGCATTCGAGCCTAGACTGCATCAAAAACATGTTACAGCTAGCTGCTGCTGCGATTACTGCTCCAAATAAACAGAGAAGTTCATATACAGTAAATACCTGTGATTAAAAAAATGATGGTGGATTAAAACGTCCATTAAACTTTAGAGATTAAAGTTATTTTAGGACGGCAGCAGTCCTCTGATTTTATCTGTGTTCAGACTAGTGGTTAGTGTATCCGTCCTTTCAGAAATAAACTGTTTTCAAATGGAGGTTGTTTAAAGAGTTATTCACAGCAGGTGAGACATTACTGAGGACTGCTTAGAAAAACAGCACCTGTTATTATCCACCTGAAACGGGTCTTACTCCTCTATCAACTTTAATGCAGCCCAAACCACAACGTGTACCCCACAAATGTATCCAAAGGACCAGCTCAGCACCGTCATGTGTGCTGTTATTTTTCTTGGCGTTTCGAGTTACCATGGCGACGCAATTTGCAAACAAATAAGCCATTTTTCTCATCCAAAATGCCTGATGGGACTTTTAACAGCCTCTAACTACCACAGTCAGGTCACATGACCGAGACGTAACCGTTTTGGTTCAAGATGGCTGCCACAGCTGCCTCAGAAAACTCTAGATTGACTATAACTCAGTCATTCTTTGAGATATTGAGCTGAAATTTGGTTTGGTCATAGCTGAGAATGATCACTGAATCCACATCAAAAATCCAAGATGGCCACCATAGCTTACAAGAAAAAGTGACATATGACTCATTGATTTTATTTTATTTTTCATATTGAGCTGAAATTTGTTATGGTGGTAGCTGAGAGTGAACCCTGACACAGAGTACTGTAAAAACATTTTTTTTTTTAAATGACCGCCATGTGTCTTTCCCCGTCAAAGTTTCTCCAGGAACTTTCTAGAATAACTGTTCTATCCTTTACACAGCCTGTTCTTCGAAATGACCAAAATAACTCTTTATTTTTTTATTTTGGGGAGAGTTCTAAAAATGTTTTTCTTTTCTTGTAGATCCTGCTCTACTGACTTCAAGCTGACTAACTTAACTCCAGGATGAAGCTCAGCAACACAGAGAACAAGTTGTTTACTCGGGTCATTTAAACCTAACTCATTCTCTGTCCAGATTGAACCCTACACCAGGGTTATTCAGCTAAACTGCTCAGGGGGCCACAGTTACTCAAAACCAGCAGCTCAGGGGCCGGACATCCAGCAATTAAAGGCATTGTGTAGATAAAATAAGTTTTACAATGTTCTGTTACCTTTTATTTGATTTTATTTTATTTTATTTGCTGCATTGAATCATAAATGCAATAAACAGAACCAAAAACTACAAGCCAACGTGTCCGTGAGTTTTTGCCGAGAGTTAGCCTAGCGTAGCTGCAAACCGGGCTAATCAAAGCTAACCGAGCTGGGACGCCGTAACCAGGGAGCCGTAGCTGCGGGCTTTGTGAACAAATAAACCGGAAAAATATGCTGGTTGTTACGAAGAAACGCGGGCCGGCACACTGGAGGTGCTTTGTTGCAGCAAAAGAATACAAAAAAGCTGTGAGTGGAGGCTACAGGCTACAAGCTAATGCTAGCCATGTTCTGCTGATAAAAGCTAATGCGGGCAAACACCACGGAGTTGGGGATTGTTGCTACGGGCTGATGATCTGAAGTCTGTGGTCTGATCTGTAGTCTGTGAGCTGGTGAGGCCAGAGAGGCATTGGAATGCTGCTGTGGAACAATAAATTACATCCAGGCCCAGATTGGGTGTACCGCTGTCGGGAGCTACGAGCTAGGCTAGCATCGGAGCTACGTGCTGTGCTAACTGAACTAGCATCCGAGCTGCTGTGACCGGAGGAGGCCGAGCACCGTGCGCGAACCAGAGGACCGCCGCCTGGAGCTTCGAACTGGGCCGGGCTTCGTGCGCGAATCTGAGGACCGCCGCCTGGAGCTTCGAGCTGGGCTGAGCACTGTGTCGTAGGGTTGCCAACTCCTTGATAAATAAATAAGGGACACCTCTCGGCAGGGCTGGTCACCCCATTTAAACTCCCCCCCCACACACACACACAAACACCCTGCCTGCCCCTCCTCACTTTGAAATCAACCTGAATTCATTTGGATACGTGTTTTTGAATTATAAAAATATGTATAAACAAATTATTACACAATTAACCATTTATTTTTAGTGCAAATAGAATTGCCAGAAACAAACATATCTTTTGAAAATTATGTATCTTTCTTAAACAGACCTCTGTCCTGCTTAATAACTTAAAACAGTATTAAATAACAAAAAATCAATACGAACATTCTGTAATAGTGCATTTAGTGCAACGTGCAAATAAAGTTTGTAGTAAATCTGTAAACATAAACACATTGTGCCTCAAAGGCCATGGCTTTCCACTTGTAGTAAAAATAAAAAACTTGTAAACTAAACAGTGGAACGTTACATTATGGAGTCAACCTATTTTTTCCATTTGTATTTCTGCTGAGATCGTGCTGCAGCAAGGAGTGCTCTGTTTTTCAGTGCCAAAGAGTAAAACTCTGAGCAAGACATTTCATAATTTAGACTGACAATGAGCTCACTTCTAATTAGTTCAGTAGAACATTTGTTTCGCACATCAGTCCACTTACTTTTCATGAAAGAGAAAATCCTTTCCACAAACCCAGTGGAAGATGGGATGCTGAGGACAAAGGATACAACAGCTGGATGTTGGGGAGGTCAGCTGCCTGAAGAACTTGCATCCACTTCTCTGCTGTTCCCTGGGACTGCCACCTTTCTTTCTCCTGAGGTGAGGTGGTCTATCAGGCTGTTTGCAGTCACACATTCCTCATACAGCTCATCCATAGACATGTTTGCCTGCCAAAAGGTGTTAAAGTTCATTAGTGACACATAGCCTATATTATGTAGTGATAAATAAATATCATTTACCTAAATACATTTACCTAAATGTATTTATTAATTTACCTAAAAATGGTCTTGAGCCGGAAAAGGGTAGCATGCCCTCTCCGGGTCGGGGAGGAGGTCCTGCCCCAAGTGGAGGAGTTTAAGTATCTCGGGATCTTGTTCACGAATGAGGGAAAACTGGAGCGTGAGATCGATAGGCGGATAGGTGCAGCGTCCGCAGTGAAGCGGGCGCTGTACCGGTCTGTCGTGGTGAAGAGAGAGCTGAGTCAAAAGGCAAAGCTCTCAATTTACCGATCGATCTACGTTCCCACCCTCATCTATGGTCATGAGCTTTGGGTTATGACCGAAAGAACAAGATCTCGGATACAAGCGGCTGAAATGAGTTTTCTCCGCAGGGTGGCTGGACTCTCCCTTAGAGATAGGGTGAGAAGCTCAGTCATCCGGGAGGGACTCGGAGTAGAGCCGCTGCTTCTCCACATCGAGAGGAGCCAGTTGAGGTGGCTCGGGCATCTGGTTAGGATGCCTCCTGGACGCCTCCCTGGTGAGGTGTTCCGGGCATGTCCCACCGGGAGGAGACCCAGAGGAAGACCCAGGACGCGCTGGAGGGACTATGTTTCTCGGCTGGCCTGGGAACGCCTTGGGATTCCCCCGGAGGAGCTGCTCCAAGTGGCTGGGGAGAGGGAAGTCTGGGCCTCCCTACTTAGGCTGCTACCCCCGCGACCCGACCCCGGATAAGCGGAAGAAGATGGATGGATGGATGGAATTTACCTAAATGAACTGTGATTTTTTAAAGATGGACAAGGTTGTATGTTTGCATAGTGTGAAGTAAATTCACAATTATGTATTTATTTGTACGTGTCAATTGTACACTTTTGTTTATAACTATCAATAATTAAACATGGTTCACCACTACACTGGAAATCATTTAATTTTTACCTGCCAAGTAAGATTAGTTCAACAAGTGAAATGCTCGACTGGTTTTGGACCAATGAAAAAGAGACAAGTCTCGCTCCTCTCAGATCTTCTATTAAGTTCTAAGTTTTTGCTGGAACGAGGAAGTCTGCTGGGAAAACTTCAAGATGTGAGGTTGTCCCTAACTCAGTCACACGCTAAGGACACGTCATCCAGTTAAGGACTAATAACATGCTTGTTATTGGTCCACTTAACCGAGCGTACCAGCTCAGAACTTGAATTAAATTCCTTTCTGGAATAAGTTACAGTATCTTGAAGTCAACCAGTAGCTGACATATTTTCTGATGATCGATGCGGATCCCAGGAGATGTTGAAACGTAAACGAGGACCGGCTCGGACGTGCTGGACCTGCAACGATTCTGTACGCCTGAAAGGCTGGTGTCATCTCTTTATCAGACTCGTCGTCAAAGGTAAAGAGCTGTTTACAAACGTACCTGGATTTCAGCAGAAATCTGATGGGAAGTGTCACTTCTGGTAACATGCTCAAGACAATTTCCTTTAAACCATCTCTCCTCCTATTTCCTTATCCCTCTCAATCTATCTGGTAACTATTTTTAAGCTAAGACTGAGCCACAGACTAAGTATAATGACATCCTGTATTTATGTCTGTTGTTACAATTTAAATGTGCTGACGTATTAAATTGAAAGAAAGTGAAATCATGTCAATCAAGTGTAATGGTGTTAATTTAGTTGATTTATTCTAAATAAATGGTAGTGTCTTTGGCACACCAAACTAAGTTAACGTGTCCATTGTCACTCTATGGCTTCTGTTTTACTTATCCATCATAAAGATCACAGAAATATTGGGTAAACGGAAAAAGAAAAGAATCCGTGAAATTACTATTCAATCTGAATAAGTAAATTAATTAAGGTAAAGAGGTCAGTATTAATATTGACCTCCTATATATCCTTTACATCTGGGTGGCACCATATGTGGCTCCCTCATGTTTCCTTCATCTGGTGGCCCGTACGAGTTTCTGAACGTTTATTCATAAATCTGTGATCCATCATGAACTTGAAACGTTATGTTGGCATGATTATTCCAATTTTTGGACTCTGAAGGTGATAATTTTTGGCTGAGGTGTTCAAGACAGGCAGATTCTGCATGTTTTTATCATTTGAAGCTGAGAGATTGTTATTGTTCAACTCCTTAACACGCTGTTGGAAGCTTTTAGGTGAAGTCTTGTCAGCCCCTGGTCTGTGGGGGGGTTCTGGTTCTGTTCGGTCCAGTTCATGCACAGACTCCTGTACAAAGCTTATCACCACTTCTTTGATGACAATATCTGCAAAGATATGACAACATTGTACGTGGATGGATCTTCATTCCTCCGTGACAAAATCTGTAAGGCAGGTGTTGGAGGGGTCCTCCTCCAAGACCAAGAACAGATAACTTTCAGCTACAAATTAGGCTCTCAGACTTCTCAGTATGCTGAGATTGCAGGAATCCTAATAGCTCTCCAGATGGTAGTAGAATGCTCTATCAAGATGCTAGTCCATAGGGCAGCCGTGGTGTAGTGGTAATGGCAGTCGTCTCCCGATCGGAAAGTTGGCGGTTCGACTCCCGGGACCCGCACCATGTGTCGTTGTGTCCTTGGGCAAGACACTTAACCCTGAGTTGCTCCCGGTAGGACTGGAAAGCACCTTGCATGGTAGTCTGCCGCCACCGGTTTATGAATGTGTGTAGCATTCAATATATGTGTAGCACTTTGAGATTTTCAGTAATGAAAAGTGCGTTATAAATTGAATTAATTATTATTATTATTATTATTATTATTAGTCATCTGCACTGACTCTAACTATGCTCGTTTAAGTTTCGCTTGTCACCTCGCTGTGTGGAAACAGAACGGTTTCCTAACAAGCGACAGAAAAGTGGTCAAACACAAAGAGCTTTTCATAGCGTGTGATCACTTGGTGACATCACACGACTTACAGATCTACTGGAAGAAAGTTCCAGGACATTCTAGAGTCCCAGGCGATGACAAGCACTACAATGACATTGCAGATTCCTTAGCCAAAGAAGGAGCCGACGAAGGTCCTCTATGGTCCTTCGACCCCTCCTGGTTAATCAAGACTCTGTCAATACAACCTACAGTCAGGGTATGGCAGTCACACGTGCACAGGCCGCAGCCAGACCTGCTGACAACGCAGTCTCTGTACGACCCGCACTGACTGACCCAGACATCATCCAACTACAGAAGTCGGATCCTGCTATCAACTCCATGATACTGTACCTGACTGATCCAGACAAAAACACTCCGTCTAAAGACGAACTGGATTCCGATCCAGACCTTAAAGTCCTTTATCAGCTGCGCAAACAGCTAAAACTAATCAAAGGCATCCTAACTTTCGCTCATGGACCAACGTCCTCACCTGTGTTCGTGGTTCCCCATGACCAAAGGGGGGTGATGTTAGTTCATGCCCATGATCTCCCGTCCGCAGGACACAAAGGAGATAAAGCCACGCTGACGGCATTAAAACAAATTGCCTATTGGCCTGGAATGAAAAAGGATGTCAAGGACTACATTGAAGGGTGCGTGGTCTGTGGCCAGTTTCAGCCAACCAGACCACTTCACAGAGCACCACTGCAAAGCAGAGGCATTGCATTCCCATGGTCTGACCTCCAGATCGACTGGGTTGGACCACTCACTAAGAGCTCTAGAGGAAATAAATATTTTCTCACGGTAACCTGTGCATTTACCAAATGGGTAGAATGCCTACCAGCTCCTAACGACACAGCACAAACCACTGCTATGTTGTTAATGAATCATATATTCTCAAGGTTTGGACTTCCCCTTCGGGTGAACTCAGACCAAGGTACACACTTCACAGGTGAAGTGATGAAAGAACTGTGGAAGACGCTAGGCGTCAAGGCCAACTTTCATGTCGGCTACCACCCACAGGCTTCAGGCCAAGTTGAGAGAGCAAACAGAACTGTGGTGAGTATTTTGAAGAAATACGTGGCTGCAAACCACAAGGACTGGGACGTGAAACTCCCTCTGGTCCTCATGGCCATAAGAGCCACTCCACACACATCAACTGGCATCTCTCCCTTCGAGATGATGACCGGTCGACAAATGACTCTCCCTCTACACCTGTTGTACCAACCAGGCGACGCCGCCATGGCGACAGCCTACACCACACAACAATACATGAAAGATTTGAATGTACACCTCAGAAACACTTTTGCTTTCGCCCAGAAAAACCTGGAAAAATCCGCTGAAGGACGTAAGGCGTACTACGACCAGAAGGCCTCTCACAATGAACTCCAAGTGGGAGACAGAGTCTGGTACTATACGTTCGCCCCAGCAACCGGGAAAGGAGGGTCCGAGACCGGAACTCTCGCCCGCAAACTAATGCCCAGGTGGACTGGACCTCATCTGATAACAGACAAAGTGTCCTCAGTCGTCTACGAAATCAAAATCAGCAAAGGCCGCAAAGAGCCAATTGCTAAATGGGTACATCGAAATCAGATCAAACCTTACAAGGCGTTCAATGACTCCACAAAAGACAAAGATCTCACAAACTCACCGACTTCATGGGATAATAAGGTCGTACAAACACAAGTTAGTAAATAAACTAATCAGGTTTAAACTACCGTATTTTCCACCCTATAAGTCGCATTGTCCAATTTGAACTTAGAAACGCTAAGCCTAAAACCCACAACAAAAAACTAACCTTAACAACCGTTTAAATCCACGAGATTTAATTTGACCTCGGTCATAAAGTTGAGACCTGTTTTCTTGTGTGTTGCACTTTGGAATCTGACGACAAGAGTGTGTCGAAGCAGTGAAACGTTGTTTCCTTGTTGTTTAGTCATTACTGTTGTCATTAGTTGAGATATTGTTTGGTTCTGAACACTCCCAGCCAAAAAGGTTTTGTATTAACATTGGTTAATGAATGATATGGATTTAACTATGCCAACATGCAGTTCGTTTTGTTAAATCTCAATCGTCGAAGAGTCAATGTAGTTTAAAGCTACTCAAGGTACCATAAACTACACTGGTCTCACAATTTCTAAATTGAACCGATTCGATCGTTTCTATTCTAGATTATCTATTCATTTTGATGAGTCTCGCCATAGACTTCAAAATTTATTAGGAATACCAAATCCTACGTCGTTCGTCTAAAAGACAACAGACATTTAGATCAAACTATATTTCATTTTTTTATTTTAGTTTAACCTAAACTAAGTAATGAATGGAGGAATAGTTTGGAATTAGAGGCCTTCGTTACAGAAGCCCTCCAAAATTTTATAGGTATAGATCCCTATATCTAATTTTACAGAATTGATCCACCCCTTAATTGGTAATTGTAGCTGATCTAAACCATGATAGCTTACACACCAGGGGCCTCATGTATCAAAAACCTGCGTGGATTTCCTACTGAAAAGTGACGTACGGTGAAATCCAGAAAAGTGTCTACGCACAAAAAGATCCAGATTTATCAAACTGTGCGTACACCTGAATCCACGCACATTCCTTTTGTACATCACAATTGACGTGGAACTGAGCGCACGTGAGACACCTCCCCTGACACGCCTACATTTACATATGTTAAACAGATGCAAATTACTTCCTGCATGTGTGAAGGACATGTTTGTTTGATCCCTGCGCGATCAGAAATCATTTCTAGATTCGGGAAAATAATGAATTCAATATAATATGAGTGAGGACAAACATCCTAAGTAAGAATAGTAATAAAATGTGTTCATCATGCAAAGAACGAGTGATTGTCGGTATTTGTGTGCGCGCGCACCCTGCTGTGGTGCGCGAACCGGCTCATTCATTCATTCTGTGTGGAAATATTAACTTTGCGCACGAGTTTATTACCATTATTACCGTATTCTCCGGCGTATAAGTCGCACCTTTTTGCCTACATTTCTAAGCCCTGCGACTTATAGGCCGGTGCGACTTATACGTCGATTTTTCCAATATTTTGGTCATAATTTGACTTTGGTCAAAAACTCCAAAAATGGTGCAGTACCAGTTTCGGCCGCTATGGACGCTAAGAAACCCTTTATAGTACCTACACTGTTGACATCTGCCTGGTCCAAAAATGGTGCAGTGACACAGAAGATGAAGACTTCAATGCAAGAAAGTTAATTCTCAATAGTCCAGGTATCAAATCCGCTCATTCTCAATCAGTTCATCTGGACAGTTTCTTTTTAGCAGAAACGTTTCACCCTCACTCCAGAGGGCTTCCTCAGTCAGAGTAGTCCCTCTGGAGTGAGGGTGAAACGTTTCTGCTAAAAAGAAACTGTCCAGATGAACTGATTGAGAATGAGCGGATTTGATACCTGGACTATTGAGAATTAACTTTCTTGTCTTGAACCACTTTGGACATGTCTGCCTGCCTGGGAGGAGTCGACGAGGGACACACCCCCAGAAACCATCTTGGCTACAGCAAACTGGTTGGTCCACATAAGTTGCTTACTTGGTGGGTTAACTTCAGTGTGCTTTGGACTACTCTGACTGAGGAAGCCCTCTGGAGTGAGGGTGAAACGTTTCTGCTAAAAAGAAACTGTCCAGATGAACTGATTGAGAATGAGCGGAAGACTTCAATGGTTTTGAATAAATAAAAACCATAAAATAAATACAGTATCTGTTTCTGTCATCATTTTAAACTGAGACACATTTTTTACTGTAATGTCAGCTAATAAAAAAATATTTTTATGTGTTTATCTTTAAAGATAAATGATGAAAGACACAAAATATACAAAAATTATGTTCATTTATTAATGAAAAGTTCAACTAAGACACATCAAACATAATACCGTAGTTTTTATGTGATAATCTTGTCAAAAGTCCTTGCAAACAATTTGGCAGCCAGTCCAAAATAATGTTAATTTATTAATGAAAAGTTCAACTAAGACACATCAAACAAAATACTGTAGTTTTTATGTGATAATCTTGTCAAAAGTCCTTCCAAACAATTTGGCAGCCAGTCCATTTTGGGCAAAACACCAGTTCACGTGAGGTGCGACCTATAGGCCGGTGCGACTTATAGGCCGGTGCGACTTATACATTGATTTTTCCATTTAATTGGGCATAATTAGGTTGGTGCGACTTATACTCCGGTGCGACTTATACGCCGACGAATACGGTACTGTAAACACAGAGGAACTTACTTGGATGTTTGCTAGAACATAGATCTTTGTTTATGTAGATGATGTGAAGAAACGAGTCTGTGCGTCTTGGTGGAGACTTTTCATGACATGATGTTGGAGTCTCCAGACGCAGCGCGCGCCCCGCAGCCCTGTGCGCAGTCTGTCTGTGAAGCTTTTGCTCTCCTACAAGTTATATAAGGTGTACTTTCACGTGTCATTTTGGAGAAATCTACAATAAACGCAGATAATGAAACACCTCCAGCTGCCGTGTCGACACCGGTGAGGGTGCGCGCGCGCTCCAAGCGCGACCACTCAGCCTTTGGAAACATATGGATGAGACCATTCCATTGGACATGATCCGGCTTTGTGTGGACTGGACTGCACAGTCCCGATCGACCTGCAGCTCCCTCTGTGGAACAGTTTGACCGCTGCTTCTGTATGCACGCGTGATGCACGGCTCCCCAGAGCGCAGCATGCAGTGCCAAACTGGAAAATTATTATTTCTGAAAACGGCTGATAAGCCATATCCTAGATCGGAAAACTATATCTGTTTCTAAATAAATGCTCTGCGTGTTACACTATTTATTATAACCTCCAGTAAGGCTGAATGAATCCGTTCCTGTTAAATTTATTTTTGGCACAACGTTGCGCGTCCTTTATTTCACTGCGTCATGTGGATGTAATACTTGTTAATCGTGTGTTTGGAGGGAATATTAATCATTTACACATCTTGAACTGTTAATAATAATAATAATAATAATAATGAATTCAATTTATAACGCACTTTTCATTAATGGAAATCTCAAAGTGCTACAAGGTGCAACATATTTGAATGTCAATAAGACAAATAATAAAACAATTAAAATCAACAACAGTATCAACTCAGATCAAAAGTAGAATCATGAGGAGGAAGAGTATGCTCGGTTGAAAAGAAAGGTCTTCAAGCCGCTCTTAAAGTCAACCACAGACTGTGGGGCTTCAGTTTCTCTGAAACACCTGTAAGTGTCGCCAAAGGAACAAGAACCACAGAAACGTGCGTACGCCTGCTCGGGAGCTTGCGTGGATATGTACCTGGATGCGCATATATTCACGTTCAGTTCAGTTTTGATACATACGGGCTTTTGCGTGGGAAGTGACGTGCGCAATGTTTTTGTGCGCACGCATGGTTGATACATGAGGCCCCAGGTGCATATAGGTAGGGCCTAATGTAAAATCCCAATCATAAGCCCACCTAAAAACCCACATAATTGCATGACACATAGAACCAGAGTGGCACTGACTGGAAGCCAACCAGCCAACAACCTTCGATGTGGGGACCTGCAGCTCCAACGCTTGGTCTTCAACCTTCATCCAAGGGTCGCCTCCTCTGCGTCAATCGAGGGATCCCCTCTACATGCTGATTATAAAAACAATTGTTGCTGATGAAATCACCAACTCTAATCGATATGGAATTACTGCTGTGGAATTACCGCTGTGGATTATAAGACTTTGTTTTCCAAAGGATCACAGACTTTGTTTTCCAAGAGTTAACAGACTCAGTTTTCCAAGGGATTAAAAGCTTACCGCAATGGGATTACCTACGAACAGTATGGAATTTCCAAAAACTTTATGGGATTATAATTTTTGATTTTTCTTTTCCACTTGCTGGATTACTTCAAGATCAGAGACAGTTCAAGGTTTCCTTTCGTGTTGGACCCCATCCCCAAGGACTGGCGATGGCTTCCAAAAGGGGGGAGATGTAGTGGACCTACCCAGGGTCAAACTAAGGTTTTTGAACTGTCCAGTGATGACCTTTACTGACCTCTCAGTAAAGCAAGACATTTACTACAAATTATTCCATTAGTTGTAATCTGAGAACATAGTCACCAAAAGAGACTATTTCTATCTTTGATTTTATTCTAATGTAATCAAAAGAATAACTTTTGTCATTTTCATGATATATGTTATATGCTGTTATTCTTTAAATGTGAAGCATGACTGTGTTACTTGATCAAATGAAAGGGTGTTAAAGTTCAGATAAAAGGTCAAACTGACTTACACAGAAATTGTTTTTGTTGAGTTTCAGCTAAAACTCTCATCTAGCGTCTGAAAGTCTCTTCACTCAGATACTTTTCCTAAACAATTTCCCTCTGCTCTGGATTTCACCTTGAATCGTGATAACAAGTGAACTGCTCGACTGGTTTTGGACCAATGAAAAAGAGACAAGTCTCGCTCCTCTCAGATCTTCTATTAAGTTCTAAGTTTTTGCTGGAACGAGGAAGTCTGATGGGAAAACTTCAAGATGTGAGGTCGTCCCTAAGGGTTGGATGAACTCAGTCACACGTTAAGGACACATCATCCAGTTAAGGACTAATAACATGCTTGTTATTGGTCCACTTAACCGAGCGTACCAGCTCAGAACTTGAATTAAATTTCTTTCTGGAATAAGTTATCTTGAAGTCAACCAGTAGCTGACATATTTTCTGATGATCGACGCGGATCCCAGGAGACGTTGAAACGTAAACGAGGACCGGCTCGGACGTGCTGGACCTGCAACGATTCTGTACGCCTGAAAGGCTGGTGTCATCTCTTTATCAGACTCGTCGTCAAAGGTAAAGAGCTGTTTACAAACGTACCTGGATTTCAGCAGAAATCTGATGGGAAGTGTCACTTCTGGTAACATGCTCAAGACAATTTCCTTTAAACCATCTCTCCTCCTATTTCCTTATCCCTCTCAATCTATCTGGTAACTATTTTTAAGCTAAGACTGAGCCACAGACTAAGTATAATGACATCCTGTATTTATGTCTGTTGTTACAATTTAAATGTGCTGACGTATTAAATTGAAAGAAAGTGAAATCATGTCAATCAAGTGTAATGGTGTTAATTTAGTTGATTTATTCTAAATAAATGGTAGTGTCTTTGGCACACCAAACTAAGTTAACGTGTCCATTGTCACTCTATGGCTTCTGTTTTACTTATCCATCATAAAGATCACAGAAATATTGGGTAAACGGAAAAAGAAAAGAATCCGTGAAATTACTATTCAATCTGAATAAGTAAATTAATTAAGGTAAAGAGGTCAGTATTAATATTGACCTCCTATATATCCTTTACATCTGGGTGGCACCATATGTGTTTAAAGACACAATATGGTGGCTCCCTCATGTTTCCTTCATTCCGTACCCGTAGAACCCATCATCTCTTCTTTAATATATTTTATGCATTCATTTTTCAATTCTACTTGTTTATTACAATACAGTAGTATGATCATATTTTTGGCCTGCTCACATTCATGCTCACACTTTTACGCATTAAACTTTTATCTTTACCCCACCCCACCCTTTTTTTTTTTTACATACCATATCTGCCTCTGGTGTTGCCCGGTGCAGAACAAATTGGTCAAGGGTTCTCCTGCTTTTGTTGTCTTTTACGTTTCTTATGTGTCCAACTGCAGAAGCATGCTGTTTCACATCAAACTGTCCACCATGAAAAAGTACACTTGCAGACAGTACAGTTCGCTTTGTAGCCATTATCATTCACGCGTTCCAGCCACACGTTCCTTTTCCCACTCGACTCTGTATTTTTGCAGCCGTTTCTTTTTTTTCCTGGGGGGAGTAGTCAGGCTCGAAGGTGATCTATGTTCACTGTTTAAATCCCCTGAATGTTTGCCGCTCGCGTCCATGCTTCTTCTTCAAATCCTGTCGCTGCCGTGTCTTCCGTAAACTGCCAAGACTGGACCAATGAGATGAGCCGGATTCTGTAGTTTCAATCACGTGTGTAAAAGGCTGTCAGCTCATTGGTCACAGAGCAGAGCGGCTTCTTTACCGTAAAAATCGACATAAAGCGCATCATTATTTATCAACTCCATTGACGTTGACAGAATTATTTTGATTCTCACGATATTACGGGACAAAGTGCGTCCCGTTATAGATCAATAAGGGACGCGTACTTTTGTTTCTAAATACGGAACGATTCCATTTTTCAAGGGACGGTTGGCAACCCTACCGTGTCGTGTGCGAGCCGGAGGACCGCCGCCTGGAGTTTCGAGCTGGGCTGAGCACCGTGTCGTGTGCGAACCGGAGGACCGCCGCCTGGAGTTTCGAGCTGGGCTGAGCACCATGTCGTGTGCGAGCCGGAGGACCGCCGCCTAGAGCTTCGAGCTGGGCTGAGCACCGTGTCGTGTGCGAGCCGGAGGACCGCCGCCTGGAGTTTCGAGCTGGGCTGAGCACCGTGTCGTGTGCGAACCGGAGGACCGCCGCCTGGAGCTTCGAGCTGGGCTGAGCACCGTGTCGTGTGCGAGCCGGAGGACCGCCGCCTGGAGTTTCGAGCTGGGCTGAGCACCGTGTCGTGTGCGAACCGGAGGACCGCCGCCTGGAGTTTCGAGCTGGGCTGAGCACCGTGTCGTGTGCGAGCCGGAGGACCGCCGCCTGGAGCTTCGAGCTGGGCCGAGCACCACCGCCGCCTGGAGCTTCGAGCTGGGCCGAGCACCCTGCGCGAACAGGAGGACCGCAGTCTGGAGCTGGGCTAGCATCAGAGCTGCACCTGGAGCTACGTGCTGTGCTAACTGGGCTAACATTGGAGCTGCTGCGACCGGAGGAGGCCGAGCACCGTGTGCAAAACGGAGGACCGCCGCCTAAGCCAGGCTAGTGAGCAAACCTCTTCAGATATCAGATCTGATTGCTGCAGACTGCTGAGACCGTGAGTTCTGATCTGATAACTGCTGATCTGGGTGCTAGGCCATAGCCACCATCGTTAGGCCTCTGAGCCTCGTGAAAGGGCCACGTGGTTCAGTAAACAAACCAGAGACCTGCTACCACAAGTCTACAAACTCTGTAAGTATGACGAGAGGTAATAGAGGACAAAAATCACCAGACTCGAAGGGAAACAACTCAGCAGAAATGCAAGACTTTAAAAATTCACTCAACTTTATGGGTGAACAAAAAGCAGAAATGCAAGAGTTTAAAAAATCACTCAACTTTATGGGTGAACAAATAGCAAACTTAACAGCAAAAATGGTTTCCCAGACTACTCTGGTTGATGAAATAAGACAACTGAAAGATCTGATAATTAGCAAAGACAATAAAATTGCTAAACTGGAACAAAAAATAGATGACTTAGAACAATACACAAAGCAAGACAACTTGGTGATCACAGGACTTGATGTTAGTAAGTGTCGGACATATAAAAGAGCTCCTAATAACAGTGACCCAAATGAGAATGAATCTCAGGAAGAACTACAGACTCTGGAGGAGCATGTAGTTACTTTTTTACGGGACAATAACATTGACATACAACATGAGGACATTTCGTTCTGTCACACCCTGCCCAGTAAATCACAAAGATTCAAACCGTCGGTAGTTGTCAAGTTCATTAGCAGGAAGTTTAAAAACTATGTAATTATGAATGCAAGAAATCTGAAGGGAACAAACGTTTACATAAATGAACATCTAACAAAAAAATGGAAACATTGCACATGAAGCAAGGTTGTTAAAACAGAAGAACAAAATAGTATCAACATGGACAAGAAATGGAAACGTCTTCATCAAAACACATGAAGGGGCTCAGCCTAAAATGATAAAAGAGCTGAAGGATCTGGAAAAATTTGGAGGAACTCAGGAGATAACAAATCACTAATCAATGAAACAACTTACACACAAAATGGACATAATATACAGTGAAATGAACAAATACATTAGAACATGACAGCATACGAAGACTCAGAACCTAAAATATATAATGTTGAATTGATGCAATTTTTTTCCTGTAATAAAAGATAGCGAATATTATAATGAAGAGCAGTTTAATGACATCAATATAACAAATGGGGTTCTCTCTATTATTCACTTTAATAGCAAAAGTATAAATGCTAATATATCCAAAATAGCAGATTACTTAAAACAGTTAAATAGAACTTTTACGATAATAACACTGTCAGAGACATGGCTTAATGATGAAAACACAAATAATATTCACATCGAAGGGTATGAATTATTTCATATGAACAGAAATAATAAAAGAGGTGGTGGAGTCGCTCTATTTGTTAATAATGAAATCAAATGTAAATTAAACAGTGAAATGTCAACAATAGTTGATAATATTATGGAAATGATAACAATAGAATTTTTTTTTTTTTTTTCTTCTTTCGGCTTTTTCCCTGCGTTAGGGGTCACCACAGCGATCTAGTCGCATGAAGATTTGGCAGTTGTTTTTACGCCGGATGCCCTTCCTGACACAACCACAGACCACCGAGCAACCACAGCCCTCTGTGTGGAGCAGAGAGCTGATATCTAGGGTTCCCGGGGGAGCAGATGTGGGTTAAGGGCCTTGCTCAAGGGCCCAGAGTGGGGAAGATGAGGGTGGAGACAGGTGTGACTGCTTCACTTATCCCACCCACATCTTTGATGTTGTCGGTACCGGGGCTTGAACCGGCGACCTTCCGATCACAAGCGCACCTTCTTAACCTCTGCGCCACCACTCCCAATGAAATGATAACAATAGAAATAATAAACAAAAACGATAAAAACATAATAATAAGTTGTGTATATAGATCACCAGGATCAAATATAGAAATATTCACTGATAAAATCTTGGAGCTATTGGAGAAGAGTTTTAATAAAAAAGTTTTTTTGTGTGGAGACTTTAACATTGATATGGGAAATAAAACAGATTCAAATAACACCAGTATATTTATAAACTCAATGTACAGTTTAAATATGTATCCGTTGATATCAAAGCCAACAAGAATTACAACTCATAGTGCCACAATAATTGATAATATTTTCACAAATATAACAAATGGGGATGTGATAGGTGGTATTTTAACGACCGACTTAAGTGATCATTTACCAGTTTTCACAATCTATAAAAATGATCAAAGCATCACAAAAGCAGTTACAAAGAAGAAAAAGATCATAAACACATCAAAAAAAGTTTTGGAAAAATTGAAAGAGGATCTAGATAAACAAGACTAGAATGATGTGTATGTTGAAGATGTGAACAGAGCATATGATGAGTTTATGAATATCTTGGAAACTCTGTATGAAAACAATTGTGTGCAAACAAATCATACAAAGAGAAATATCGTTGACCAACCATGGATAACAAAAGGGTTGAGAAATGCTTGTAAAAAAAGAATTATTTGTATTCATGTTTCTTGAAATTGCGAACTCAGAACGCTGAAGAAAAATATAAAAAGTATAAAAATAAATTAGTAGGGATTATAAGGAAACATAAGAAAGAATATTATAGTAAATTATTAGATAAAAGTAATGGTGATATGAAAGCAACATGGCGAGTAATGAATAGTGTTCTGAAGAATCATAAAGCAAAAACTGGTATTTCAAAATATTTTGTAAAAGACAACGATGAAGTTCACGATGAAAATGAAATTGTAAATGGTTTTAATCAATATTTTGTGAATGTTGGATCAAGCCTTGCAGCTAAAATACCAAAAGTAGATAATAATGTGAGCCATTCAATTACAGGTTGTGCAAACAGTATTCTTCTAAATGGAACTAACAAAGAGGAAATAATGAATGTAGTAAAAAATCTTACAGACAAGAGATCAAAAGACTGGGTGGACATGGATATGATGTTTGTAAAGGACATAATGAGCCATGTTATTGAGCCGTTTACATATATATGTAATTTATCATTTTCAACAGGAATATTTCCAGATAATATGAAAGTAGCTAAGGTAGTTCCTCTTTTTAAAAATGGTGATAAATGTGTGTTCAACAATTATAGACCTATATCCTTGTTACCACAGTTTTCAAAAATTCTTGAAAAACTATTTGTGAACAGACTAGATCAATTTATAGATAAACAAAATATTCTAAGCAACAGTCAGTATGGGTTCAGAGCAAAAAACTCTACATCAATGGCTCTCATGGAATTAATGGAACAAATAACTACTGCTGTCGATCAAAAACAATATTGTGTCAGTATTTTTGTTGATTTAAAAAAAGCATTCGATACTATTGATCACACCATTCTCCTTGAAAAATTGAACAAATATGGTATTAGAGGACCAGCATTACAGTGGGTATCTAGCTATTTAAAAGATAGGAAACAATTTGTACAAATAAATGATGTAAGATCTGACCTCTGTAATATCACATGTGGAGTTCCCCAAGGCTCTGTACTTGGACCAAAGCTATTTATTTTATATGTGAATGACTTGGTAAATGTGTCAGGACTCCTTAAATGTTTACTTTTTGCTGATGATACCACTTTTTTCTGTTTAGGTGAAGATTAAACGAAAATGCTAAAAACATATCCATAAGTTGTGTATATCGATCACCAGGATCAAATATAGAAATATTCACCGATAAAATCATACAACTACTGGAAAAGAGTTTAAATAAAAAAGTTTTCTTGTGCGGAGACTTTAATATTGACCTGGGAAATAAAACAGATTCAAATAACATCAGCACATTTCTAAATTCAATGTATAGTTTAAATCTTTATCCGTTAATATCAAAACCAACAAGAATTACAACTCATAGTGCTACGATAATTGACAACATTTTCACAAATATAACAAATGGGGATATGACAGGTGGTATCTTAACAACTGATTTAAGTGATCATTTACCAGTTTTCACTATCTACAGAAATGATCAAAACATTACAAAAGAAGTTACAATTAAGAAAAAAATAATAAACACATCAAAAAAAGCTATGGATCAATTAAAAGATGATTTACAGAAGCAAAACTGGAAGGACGTGTATATTGATGATGTTAACAGATCATATGATGAATTTATGAACATTTTAGAAGCTCTGTATGAAAAGAATTGTGTGCAAAGAAATCGTAGAAAAAGAAATATTGTTGACCAACCTTGGATGACTAAAGGGTTGAGAAATGCTTGTAAAAAAAAAATAACTTGTATTTATGTTTCTTAAAAACGAGAACACAACAAGCTGAAGAAAAATATAAAAAATATAAAAATAAATTGGTAATGATTATAAGAAGATGCAAGAAAGAATACTATAGTGATTTATTAAACAAGAGCAATGGTGACACTAAAACAACATGGCGAGTAATAAATGATGTTCTAAAAAGTCATAAAGCAAAAACGAACATTGCAAAATATTTTGTGAAAGATGACAAAGAAATACATGATGAGAATGATATCGTAAATGAATTTAATCAATATTTTGTAAATATTGGATCAAGCCTTGCAGCTAAAATACCAAAAGTAGATAATAAGGTGTGTCATTCAATTAAAAGTTGCACCAACAGTATTTTTCTTAGTGGAACTAACAAAGAGGAAATTATGAAAATGGTAAAAAATCTCTCAGACAAGAGATCAAAAGACTGGGTGGACATGGATATGATGTTCGTAAAGGAAATAATAAGTTATGTTATTGAACCGTTTACATATATATGCAATTTATCTTTTTCAACAGGAATATTTCCAGATAACATGAAAGTAGCAAAGGTAATTCCTCTTTTTAAAAATGGTGATAAATGTGTATTCAATAATTATAGGCCAATATCCTTATTACCACAGTTCTCAAAGATTCTAGAAAAACTATTTGTGTCCAGATTGGATCAATTTATTGATAAACAAAACATTTTAAGTAGCAGTCAATATGGGTTTAGAGAAAAAAACTCTACGTCAATGGCTCTCATGGATTTAATGGAACAAATAACTAATGCTGTCGATCATAAACAGTACTGTGTTAGTGTTTTTGTTGATCTAAAAAAAGCATTTGATACCATTGACCACACCATTCTCCTTGAAAAACTAAATAAATATGGTATTAGAGGACCAGCATTACAGTGGGTATCTAGCTATTTGAAGGACAGGAAACAGTTTGTGCAAATAAATGATGTTAGATCTGACCTCCGTGATATCACTTGTGGAGTTCCTCAGGGTTCTGTGCTTGGACCAAAGTTGTTTATTTTATATGTGAATGACTTGGTAAATGTGTCAGCACTACTTAAATGTGTTCTTTTTGCCGATGACACCACTTTTTTCAGTTCGGGTAATGACATAAAACAGATTTTGGATATGATGAAAACAGAATTTATAAAAATACAAACTTGGTTTAAATTAAACAAATTATCTTTGAATTTAGATAAAACTAACTACATGATTTTCAGTAACAAAAAGGGAATTGTTGATGACGATCCATTTGAAATTGAAGATGTTGTGATCTGTAAAGTGAGTGAAGTGAAGTTTCTGGGTGTTATCATTGATGACAAACTGACATGGAAACATCATGTAAATTCTATTAAAAAAAACTAGCTAGAGCAATTGCAGTACTATATAAAGTCAGGGATTTTTTAATTGATAAAGCTTTACATATGTTGTATAACACAATCATTGCTCCACATTTAATCTATTGTATTGAGGTTTGGGGAAAAGCATGCAAAACTATTACAAAGCCTGTTTTTATTTTACAAAAGAGAGCTGTAAGAGTAATCACCAGAAAACATTTCACTCACCCTTCAAACACCTTGTTTATTCAACTAAACTTATTGAAATTCCAGGAATTGGTAGAATATAGTATTTTATCAATTATGTATAGGGCTCATAATAACACATTACCTTTAAATATCCAAAGAAATTTTATAAAAAGACAAAGTTATTACAATCTCAAAGGGACAGAGATATTCATCAAACCACAATTCAGAACCAGCTTAAAAGGACGGTCTACCTCAATTCAGGGAATTCGATTGTGGAATGCTCTGGAGAGTGATGTTAAAAATGAAAAATCAATGTATACATTTAAGAAAAAGGTCAAAAAGGACTTGCTCAAAAACTATATATGATGTAATCTTGCGTGTTTGTGTATTACAATTATGTTGTACTTATGATGTACGGTACGTTTGTGTATTACAGTTAGAAAAATTAAGTAGAGTTATTCATTTTATGAAGCAGTTTGTGTATTACAGTTAGAAAAATTAAGTAGAATTATTCATTTTTGTGATGAATTTGTGTATTACAATTAGGAAAATTAAGTAGAATTATTCATTTTGTGAACATCTTGATGTTGTGCCATCTTTTAGTTTGTGTATTTCAATTAGAAAAATTAAGTAGAATTAAGTAGAATTATTCATTTTATGATCTAGTTTGTGTATTACAGTTAGGAAAATTAATAAAAAAAATAAAAAAAAATAGGAAAATTAAATAAAATTATAAAAAAATAAAAAATAAAAAAAAATAAAAAAATAAAAAAATTAGAATTAGAAAATTAATTAGAATTATGGGTGATGTAGTTTGTGTATTACAGTTAGAAATATTAAGTAGAATTATTCATTTTGTGATCTAGTTTATGTTTTACAGTCAGGAAAATTCATCCATCCATCCATCCATTTTCTTCCGCTTATCCGGGGTCGGGTCGCGGGGGTAGCAGCCTAAGTAGGGAGGCCCAGACTTCCCTCTCCCCAGCCACTTGGAGCAGCTCCTCTGGGGGAATCCCAAGGCGTTCCCAGGCCAGCCGAGAAACATAGTCCCTCCAGCGTATCCTGGGTCTTCCTCTGGGTCTCCTCCCGGTGGGACATGCCCGGAACACCTCACCAGGGAGGCGTCCAGGAGGCATCCTAACCAGATGCCCGAGCCACCTCAACTGGCTCCTCTCGATGTGGAGAAGCAGCGGCTCTACTCCGAGTCCCTCCCGGATGACTGAGCTTCTCACCCTATCTCTAAGGGAGAGTCCAGCCACCCTGCGGAGAAAACTCATTTCAGCCGCTTGTATCCGAGATCTTGTTCTTTCGGTCATAACCCAAAGCTCATGACCATAGATGAGGGTGGGAACGTAGATCGATCGGTAAATTGAGAGCTTTGCCTTTTGACTCAGCTCTCTCTTCACCACGACAGACCGGTACAGCGCCCGCTTCACTGCGGACGCTGCACCTATCCGCCTATCGATCTCACGCTCCAGTTTTCCCTCATTCGTGAACAAGATCCCGAGATACTTAAACTCCTCCACTTGGGGCAGGACCTCCTCCCCGACCCGGAGAGGGCACGCTACCCTTTTCCGGCTCAAGACCATGGCCTCGGATTTGGAGGAACTGATCCTCATCCCGGCCGCATCGCATTCAGCTGCAAACCGCTCCAGTGAAAGCTGTAGATCACGAGCTGATGAAGCCAATAGGACCACATCATCTGCAAAAAACAGAGAAGCGATTCTAAGGCCACCAAAACGGATCCTCTCAACACCTTGGCTGCGCCTAGAAATTCTGTCCATAAAAGTTATAAACAGAATCGGTGACAAAGGGCAACCTTGGCGGAGTCCAACTCTCACCGGAAACGAGCCTGACTTACTGCCGGCAATGCGGACCAAGCTCTGACACCGGTCGTACAGGGACCTAACAGCCCATATCAATGGGCCTGGTACCCCATACTCCCGGAGTACCCGCCACAGAACCCCCCGAGGGACGCGGTCGAATGCCTTTTCCAAGTCTACAAAGCACATGTAAACTGGTTGGGCAAACTCCCACGCACCCTCCAGGACCCTGTTGAGGGTGTAGAGCTGGTCTAGTGTTCCACGACCAGGACGAAAACCACACTGCTCCTCCTGAATCCGAGGTTCGACTATCCGACGGACCCTCCTCTCCAGAACCCCTGAATAGACCTTACCAGGGAGGCTTAAGAGTGTGATCCCTCTATAGTTGGAACACACCCTACGGTCCCCCTTTTTGAATAGGGGAACCACCACCCCAGTCTGCCAATCCAAGGGAACTGCCCCCGATGTCCACGCGATATTGCAGAGTCGCGTAAGCCAACACAACCCCACAACATCCAGAGCCCTAAGGAACTCAGGACGAATCTCATCCACCCCCGGAGCCTTGCCACCGCGGAGCTTTTTAACCACCTCGGCGACCTCCGCACCAGAGATTGGAGAGCCCGATCCAAAGTCCCCAGGCTCCGCTTCCTCAGTGGAAGACGTGCCAGTAGGATTGAGGAGGTCTTCGAAGTATTCCGCCCACCGACTCACAACATCCCGAGTTGAGGTCAACAGCACGCCATCCCCACCATAAATGGTGTTGGTCGCGTACCGCTTTCCCCCCCTGAGACGCCGGATGGTGGACCAGAATCGCCTCGAAGCCGTACGGAAGTCATTCTCCATGGCCTCTCCGAACTCCTCCCACGCCCGAGTTTTTGCCTCAGCAACCACCCGAGCCGCATGCCGCTTGGACTGCCGGTACCTATCTGCTGCTTCCGGGGTCCCACAGGCCAAAAAGGCCCAATAGGACTCCTTCTTCAGCTTGACAGCATCCCTCACCGCCGGTGTCCACCACCGGGTTCGAGGGTTGCCACCACGACAGGCACCAACAACCTTGCGGCCACAACTCCGATAAGCTGCCTCGACAATAGAGGCGCGAAACATGGCCCACTCGGGCTCAATGTCCCCCGCCTCCCTCGGAACGTGTTCAAAGCTCTCCCGGAGGTGGGAGTTAAAGCTCCGTCTTACGGGAGACTCTGCCAGACGTTCCCAGCAGACCCTCACAATACGTTTGGGTCTGCCAGGTCTGACCGGCATCCTCCCCCACCATCGGAGCCAACTCACCACCAGGTAGTGGTCAGTTGACAGCTCCGCCCCTCTCTTCACCCGAGTGTCCAGGACATGCGGCCGCAGATCAGATCAGGAAAATTAAGTAGAATTATTCATTTTGTGATGTAGTTTGTGTATTACAGTTAGGAAAATAGGTAGAACTATTCATTCTGTGATGTTGCTTGAAAGTTATCATTGGTTGAACAAACTGTGAAATAGGGGCAGATATAATAAGATTTCATCTTCTTTCTGCTCCCTTCATTTTATCCTACTTGTAATCTTGTATCTGATGAAACTGTCTTGTATTGTTCTTTTAAAATGAATGAATAAACATCAAATCAAATCAAATCAAATGTAGAACAATTGTTGGAATTGATAAAGACAGAATTTGTAAAAATACAAACTTGGTTTAAAATCAATAAATTATCAATAAATCTAGAAAAAACTATTTATATGATATTCAGTAATAAAAAGAAAACTGTTGCTTCTTCTTCTTCTTCTTTCGGCTTTTCCCTTTTCAGGGGTCGCCACAGCGAGTCATCCTCCTCCACCTCACTCTGTCCTCTGCATCCTCTGTCCTCACTCCAACTACCTTCATGTCCTCTCTAACTGCATCCATATATCTCCTCTTTGGCCTTCCTCTGTGTCTTTTTCCTGGCAGCTGCATTTCTAACATCCTTCTACCAATATACCCACTGTCCCTCCTCTGGACATGTCCAAACCATCTCAGTCTGGCCTCCCTAACTTTATCTCCCAGTTGTTCAACATGTGCTGTACCTCTGATGATCTCATTCCTGATCTTATCCATCCTTGTCACTCCTAAGGAGAACCTCAGCATCTTCATTTCTGCTACTTCCAGTTCTTTCTCCTGTCTTTTTGTCAATGACACTGTCTCCAGACCATACAACATAGCTGGTCTCACCACTGTCTTGTAAACTTTTCCTTTGACCTTTGCTGACACCTTTTTGTCA
>JBBPBX010042182.1:0-28516 GCA_038048925.1 Garcialebias charrua
CCACCATTGCACGATTACAACTGGTTCAGAACGCAGCTGCCCGATTTTTAACCAGCACACGCAAAAGAGAGCACATTACACCAGTCTTGGCCTCCCTTCACTGGCTACCGGTTCATCTTCGAATCCAATTCAAAATTCTCATGTATGTCTACAAATCGCTGAACAGTCTCGCCCCCGCCTATCTCTCGGATCTGATACACCCATATGTCCCTCCACGTGCTTTGAGGTCAGAGGATCAGGTACTCTTAATAGTTCCAGAAACTCGCCTTAAGCGCAGGGGTGACAGGGCTTTCTCTGTAGCAGGCCCAAGACTCTGGAACGAGTTACCGCTGCTCATCAAACAGGCCCCCTCCCTCTCGGTTTTCAAATCCCGGTTAAAAACTCACTACTACTCCATCGCTTTCAATGCCAGCTGATTTGTATTGGATCGTTTTATTTATGATCTGCAATGTTTTTATGTTTTTCGTGTTGTACTTCATTGTCTGTGTTGCCTGTTGCGTGTTTGTTTGTCCAGCACTTTGTGTGGACTTGTTCCTGTTTAAAGTGCTTTATAAATAAAATGGTATGGTATGGTATAGCTAACGTGCCTCAGATTGAGGACACACTAGCGTCTCACCTGGCTCCTAAATCATCAGGATCAAAACCAACTCTTCCTAGCAAGGCTTGTCGAGCCTCAGCGTCTCTACTCGAGAAATGCTACAGGGCTCAGGGACTCGCGGCACGCGCCATGAACGCGTCCGCGTTAATGCAAGCTTACCTGGCCAAAAAACTAAAACAGCTCCAAACAACAACGGACAAGCAAGCGGCTACCGAATTGCTAGATGAAGCCCGCAGAGCAACAGACTTTGTGCTCCGTATGATGGGGACAGTTGCTGCTGCACAGGGCAGGGGAATGGCGGAAGTGGTCATCGCGATCCGCCACCTCTGGATGACTCTGACGGATCTCCCGGAGGGACAAAAGGTGCCTTTTCTCCACCAATCAATAGAGCTGGAGGGATTATTTGGTAAAGCTTTGGAGCGAATTCAGACCAAGCTGGACCAAAGACGCAGACAGGTGGAAGCTCTCCGGGTGGGCATTCCGCAGAGAAGATTTGCCCCCCAAGGGAGTCTGCTGGCAGCAGACCTGCGCAGTCTCGGCACCACTCGGCAACGCGTGCCCCACCGCAGAAGTGGCCCAGGCAAAGACCCCTGCAGGGCCCACCTCGTACCGAGCACGCATGGAGCAAAAACAGATTTGTCCCTCGCCAGGCGACCAAGCACAGGGCTTCCTCGGCGAATCGTGACAACAGACAAAAACGTGCCTGATGAACCAGGTCCACGTTTCCACGTTACAGGATCACCCGCCCACGTGGTAATGGGAATGATCCCTTCATGTCCAGACTTTGCTTGTAACATAGTACAAACAGCTGGTTTATTTACAGCATGCACAAACCATGCTTTTTCTGCTGGTGAGTGACATAAAATCATGTATGTCATTGCACATAAGCATGAATAAAGTTCATGAAACAGCTCCTCTCTGTTTTATTGACTCTAAAAAAACAAACAAACAACAACAACACACAATCTTCAGCAAAACAGGTTTCTCTGGCCTGCAAGCCATCATAAAGGGAGAGGGCCTTTTTTCCCCCTCTCCCTCACGGCCCACGGGGTATTAAATGGTAAATTGAGCTTATTTATATAGCGCTTTCCAGCCCCCTGTGAGGAGCCCTAAAGCGCTTTACAATACCAGCCATCCACCCATTCATACACACATTCATACACCGGTAGTGGTAGCCTGCCTTGCAAGGCGCCATCCAGACCTATCGGGAGCAACTCGGGGTTAAGTGTCTTGCCCAGGGACACAACATTATTATTAGCATAATTAATAAACCCTAGCAGAGTGCCTCTGCAATGATCAGACACAGAGGCGTCTGCGAACCCCCCACACACACACACACCTCTTAGGGAGACAGGTGGGGAGGGTCACGTGCTCAAGCCCTCGTTCCGTTGTGAACAATGGGACAGCCAATACACTAACCAGACGAACATGTGACATATCCGCACCTCAGGGAGGCAAGCTGACAGAGTCTGACGATGGGGGGGGGTAGGGGGGCTACATCGGACGCCTTCGGGCAGCCACAAACTTCCCACCTTCATAACAATGACTGTGTTCAGCCTGTTGTGGATGAAAACAAGTCAGAGCCGAATCAGATTTCTCTTCCTGTTTTTCAAGAGGGACTGAGCTCTTTATCATCAAATAATCTGAAGTCTGCCAAACCAAAAGGAACAACCCCCACGCTCGCACTTTGCAACCGCTCCTTTGTTATTAACGATTGACACGCAGTGCCCGAGCAGTACTCAGACAGCACGTCTCCTCCCGTTCTGTGCTGATCCAAAACTGCTTTCAAAAATAATTCCCCCCAAAGGGTGATACACAGACCTCGGTCGGTTTACCTGGTACCAATGCTCCATTAAAGCCAAGGACCAGTAGACTGGACCACCCAAGAAAACGGATTGGAGTCAGGAGATCTGCTTGTTTACATAACTCGCAGCCTCACAGCAGGACTCCAAACTTGGAGGAGGAAAATAGACTTTCTGCTCCAAACCTGTCTAATGAGGATGACAGGTCACATCGTCTCTCAATTAACCCTGAGCAAGGTAACTTGGGAGCACATCAGCAAGGAGGCCTCCATCCCAATCTGGTTGACCCCCAAGGGTTAACAGCCTTTGTGTCACCAGAAGGGGCAGTACAACAACTCAGGCCAGGAACTGCCAAAAGTCTCAGCTTGTTGGCTGAAAAGAACAGGTTGATGGCATCAGGCTTGCCAGAAAATGTGGTATTGACCATACAAAATGCCCGTGCTAGATCAACACAATCTTTATACGCACAAAAGTGGCATATTTTTGAAGCCTGGTGCTCAGAAAGAAATATTATTTATTATGCATGTGACTTGGCTAAGCTCCTGACTTTCCTTCAGGATTTACAGAAAAAAGGTTGTTCTTATTCAATGATTAAAGTTTTCCTATCAGCGATTTCAGCCTGTCACGAAGGCTGGGGACACAGGATACCTGGAGCATATCCAATCATAATAAGATTTATGAAGGGTGTCCTTCGGACTAAACCACCCAGCAGGACCCTGACCCCTGGTTGGGATCTTGGCCTGGTCCTGGGGGCTCTTTGTGACCCTACATTCGAGCCACTGAGCAAGGTTAAGATAGATTTACTATCTTATAAAACAGCTCTACTCCTGGCACTTTGCTCGGCGAAATGCGTGGGTGACCTCCATGCATTGTCTGTACATCCAATGTGTACCAGATTCGCCCCTGACGGGTCAAAGGTTACACTAAGGCCTAATCCCGCATACACTCCCAAGGTCTTGACTCTGAACCATAGGAGTCTAGACTTTGATCTCTCCTCCTTTCCACCTGCTCCTGTCCTCACTCAGGAACAGGAACGGCTACAGGCTCTCTGCCCAGTGAGGGCTTTACGCACCTACATGCAGAGAACAGCCGAATGGAGGAAAAAAAAACAACTGTTCGTCTGCTTTGCAGCACCTGCTACAGGGAGAGCCCTATCAAAACAACGCCTGTCACATTGGGTGACTAAGGCCATAAAAAGGGCCTACAGTAGCAAAGGTCAACAGGTACCCTCTGGAATGCATGCTCACTCCACTAGGGGCTTGGCCACCTCCTGGTCATTATTTAAGGATGTACCAGTTGCAGACATCTGTGCTGCTGCGAATTGGAGCTCATTAAATACTTTTGCAAGGCATTACAGTTTGGATGTTACTACAGGTGACGTCACTCAGGCTGTCCTTTCTAACACACAATAGAAAGTAGCCTAGGGATGCCTGCTAGTCAAAGGCAGACGTTCACTCTAGCATGCATTTTACTGAGCATTTCAAGGGCGTGAATGGATTACGTTCCCATAGCAAGTATGTTGCACTGAGAGACCAGACTGAAAGGGAACTGAAAGTTATGCACCATAACTCATGTTCCCTGAAGGAAGGGAACGAGGTGCAACATAGCTGGCCCTTTTCAATGCTGAAAGCTCGGTGAAGTGCAACTTTGGAGAAAGATGGAGGGGCGCAAGCCGCTTAAGTACCCAGAGGGCGGGGCCTCTGGTGCGGCGATGACGCCCCTAGCCGTAAAGGCGTGAGTATATTCCTTCAGGTAATGGCGCGGGGGCGCAATTCCCATAGCAAGTATATTGCACCTAGTTCCCTTCCTTCAGGGAACATGAGTTATGGTGCATAACTTTCAGATTGGAGGGCCAGGTCGGTGTCTGGCTTTTAATTGGTTCAGGATCCGCTGCAATCCAATTATATGATGACATGGCCTGTCATACCTTCACCAGCCCCATGCAGCCATTTCACAGCGAGTTGACCAGCCTTGAAAAAGGTAAAAAGTTCAGTTGGGGGGGTGGAGCTTCAGATGGGACTATACTGCCAGGAAGCGATCCATTGCCCAAATGGACGTTTGTTCAACTGCTGCACTCAGGGGACGCGCGCTGCCGATGACCCAAACCGGTGAGATCCCAAAGCAGATGTGTCAGAGAAGGGTCCGTGTCTGATTAAATGAGAATGCAGGCAGAAACAGAATTCAAATGCTCTTTTACAGCCATGAAAGGACAAACACCCCCCTCAGCTCCGATCTTCTGCATCTTTTATTCAGTTGCGCACCCCCGATGACAGGTGTATCCCAAAGCAGACATGTGTCAGAGCTGTCTGCGTGTCTGAGTAATTCAGAAGAATGCAGGCAGAAACTGGGATTAAATGCTCTTTCACGGCTATGAAAGGACAAACACCACCTCAGCTCCGATCTTCTGACCCTTTTATTCAGCCGTGTGTCCCCGACCGTTAATAACTAATAAAAAAATAATAATTTGGGGGGGTCGGACCTGTGATTACTGTTAATTCGTCGAATCGGGTGGGGTACAGAAATGATGACTGCAGGCTGGGGCCAGGTCGAATCAGATTTTTTTGGCCAAAATGCAACTCTATGGTGCACTAAGATTCATAACTAGTTTTAACTACCGTACCATCTCTGCACTCTGTACTCATTGGTCAGTTGGTCATCATTATCTACACGTAGGCTCTCACACTGGTACATTTTCATCTATAAATCCCTCCTTGGTCTGCTACCTTCTTATGTCTCCTCCCACATGTCATGTCATCAGTGCAGTTACAACATGCACTCTCAGGCCATCATTACATGCAGCGTTCCCTCAGTGTGGACTGAACTTGGCAAAAAAGGCCTTTTCCTAAGCAACTCCTATATTTTAACTGCATTTTCACTGTAGTTTATTGTTATTGTTGTCTGTACTTTATACAGTTTGTTCTGTCTAAAACAGGTCTCTCTTGTAACTGAGTCCTAGTGGCTCAGTGAGACTAGCCTGTATAAATAAAGGTTGAATGAATGTGGGTTGCACTGTGTTGCATTATATAAGGGTTATGAGCTTCTGTAGTGAGACTGTAGTGATTTATCACTTTGGTGGCAAAATATCAGGGTCTTGGGTGGAGCATGTTGGCAGAATATTCAGAACAAGCACCTACACAACAATGGCTTGTTTTTTGCGAATTTACAGCAGAGCTGGCCACACTGCCCCTGTGCCGATAGCAATGACCTTGGTTGTGACAAGGTCATGGAAAAAATACAGGGCAGCCATAAATCCTGAGGCAGTGGAGTTGTCTTAGACTTAGTGTGACATGATGTCTCAGTGCATAGCTACATGATGAGGAAGCAGGAGTGTCTCTGAGAGACAGAAAACTGTAGAAAAAACAATATTTCTTAAAGCTTAGCAGCAAAACTATTGTCTGAAGTTGAATTAAACAAATTGTTAAAACAGCAGAGTGCACTATAAAGAAAAACTCTGGACAGTGTGTAATAGAGCAGCAACTACATAGTACACAAATATAAATCCATATATATGTTGTTTTAAAATTGCTATATCTCTGATGTCATTTTAAAACAATTAAACCATTTTATGAATGGCTCATTCTGGAGTTTCTTAGTAAAAAGATGTGCTGGGAAAGTAAGCAAGGAATTATCAGGTTTGTTCATGTTACAATGTCAGCTTTGTTATTTATTTATTCTATAAATTATATTTAGTATTAATATATTTGTTCACAGCTGGTTAATATGCTCTCATACAGGCAAGTAAATAAATTATTATTATTATTATTAATTATGCAGATATAGGCAGCTAACAAAAAACGATAAGTCGACTGAAAGTCATCCCGCTTCCTGGTTTTGCAATGACAGGTTGAGTTTAATTTTATTTTTATTTAATTTAGTTGGTTTTAATGACAAAGGGTTTATTATTGAGCTTGTTTCATAGACTGTGCAATTTTGGATCAACAAATTAAAAGTCAGCGAGTGCATCATGACAAGTCTTCTGAGCATAAACTCTATCAAATTTGTTACTTGGCTCCTGCTGTTTATTAATTATAATTCTATTTATTAAAGAAAGTTCATTCTCAATAGTCTATTTATTAAAATTCACCAAAGGTGGTTTCCTTCACAAGTGTTCTTACAACACAAAAGTGTAAACTAATGACACTGACTTAACAAGAAATAATAATATACAGTACTGTAGCAAACTCTAATGTACTGAAAACTGTTTAATTTTGTTTTGAAATTTACTCTATTTACTAAACACACTATATTTTTCTTGCAATTTTTTTCCCCATCTTGCTTGTCCTTGTTTTTAACTATTATGTTCCCATATCTTTTTTTTTTTTGTTAAACTCAATGAGTCAGTATGTTTGATTAGTTTTAGGGAAGAAATATTTACAACCGTCTCATCTTTACCTGAAAAATGAGCTTCTTTGTAGTCTTAAATACAAGTGAATGATTAGTGAGAATGATTAGTGTTATAAAGACACAATGATTTCCCACGACACGGTCCTGAATCAAAGGCAACTATTTAAAGGAGACGTCTATTTTTCAAAAGCTGTTATTAATCAAAGCAGTTATAAAATGTTTTTGACATGCTTTGGTCAAAACGTATTCCTCATGTAATTTGTCTTTCATCTGTTTCTGGTGTTTTCTGGCATGATTGTATAAAAAAAAATGTTAATAATAACGCTTGAGGAGATCAATACGCAGACTGACACACCACAGTAGCACAAACAGTAAATAAAACTCGTTTTATTTCTGAATATTGATTTTAATTTTATTGTGCGTCATGTTTTTAAGCAGCCAAAATGATCCAAACATCACGCTGACGATAAACGTTGAGTAACATAAAGGCCCGCTAACAGCACTCATTGTATAATTACTTACAATTTGTTTGAAGGTCTGGCTGCCCGAAAGGAAGACAAGCTCCCAAAGCTGAGCACATAAAATAAAGAGAACAGAAGAGCACCAGTGTTTAACACTAATATTGTTTAAAATACAGGTAGTCCTCGACTTACGACGGTCTCGAGTTACGACATTTCGTGGTTACGACACATATCTCCATAAAAATTAAAAAAAAAAATACAATTATTATTATTTTGAAAAATGTATTTTGAAAAGCCAAGTTCCGGTTTTACTTCCGGTTTTACGGCAGAAACATCGGAGCTTGACGGAAGCAGTGGAAAAATACAGGGGCAGACCTTAGTAAACTCTGGACCTAGGTTGACAGTGGTTTTACGTCGGAATACGGCAGATGGACCAAGCTAGTCCAACTGGTTTGGACAGTCCGTTTCCGATCAGAGGTTGCTGCCGTCGGACACGTGAGCTAAGAATGCTGGGTGCCCATCCTGGAAATTTCAGAGCTCCAGAGAGCAGGAGGCCGAGTTTGGACGGAGCGAGTACGATCAGAGGTTGCTGCCGTCGGACACGTGAGCTAAGAACGCTCGGTGAACTCTCTGGAAGTTTCAGAGCTCCAGAGAGCAGGAGGCCAGCTTTGGATGGAGCGAGTCCGATCGGAGGTTGCTGGAATCGGATACATGAGCTGGGAGCTGGACGGCGGTTTTACGTCATAAACGCAATAGAGAATAGGGAGGATGGACGGAAGAAAACGGCTTTACCAGCTTCCCAGTAAGAAATCAACTCCTTTTTTCCTTCATTATGGCTCCCAAATGTATGTGTATTTTGATAATTACAGGAAACCCTCGAGCTAAGACACGTGCGACCTACGGCAACGCGGACTTACGATTTGCCTCTTTGAAAGAATGCCGTCGACATACGGCCAAAAAAAGGACTTACGACAGAGGTACATTAGAAGTATGTAATCGAGATACGGCAAAAAAGTGCGTCATTACGGCAAGCGGCAAGGTGGGGGAGGGGTACAGCACCTTGAGTGTTAGTGCATGACAGTGCGCGTGACCCTGGAGTAGGGGTGGGGCGACACTGCCGTACTATTTAAAGGGACGCGCCATCTTGACCACGTTGTTGAGTTTCGGCGAGAGAGAGAAAAGCAAACGTTCTGATGGACAGAACTGCTCACATCAGGACCACACCGCTGAGCCCACACCTGGCCTAAAATGCTCCCATCATTCATGGTTGAGCACTGGCTAAGCAGTTCCATCTGATCCAGGTTTGAACTTGAGAAAAACATCAGTGTCTACCTACACTTCAGTCAAAGTAAGGACATTTTGTTTCCTTGTTTCCTTTTTCTGCTGGTTCTAGCTTTTTTAGAGTTCATGGACATTTTCATGCACATAGACTACCCACCCTTTTTGGAGTCCTTGGAGGGGGTATTGGAGAGTGCGCCTCCTGGGGACTCCCTTGTTCTACTGGGGGACTTCAACGCTCACGTGGGCAATGACAGTGAGACCTGGAGGGGTGTGGTTGGGAGGAACGGCCCCCCTGATCTGAACCAGAGTGGTGTTCTGTTATTGGACTTCTGTGCTCGTCATGGATTGTCCATAACGAACACCATGTTTAAGCATAAGGGTGTCCATATGTGCTCTTGGCACCAGGACACCCTAGGTCGCAGTTCGATGATCGACTTTGTTGTCGTCTCATCTGATCTGCGGCCGCATGTCTTGGACACTCGGGTGAAGAGAGGGGCGGAGCTGTCAACTGACCACTACCTGGTGGTGAGTTGGCTCCGATGGTGGGGGAGGATGCCGGTCAGACCTGGCAGACCCAAACGTATTGTGAGGGTCTGCTGGGAACGTCTGGCAGAGTCTCCCGTAAGACGGAGCTTTAACTCCCACCTCCGGGAGAGCTTTGAACACGTTCCGAGGGAGGCGGGGGACATGGAGTCCGAGTGGGCCGTGTTCCGCGCCTCTATTGTCGAGGCAGCTTATCGGAGCTGTGGCCGCAAGGTTGTTGGTGCCTGTCGTGGTGGCAACCCTCGAACCCGGTGGTGGACACCGGCAGTGAGGGATGCTGTCAGGCTGAAGAAGGAGTCCTATTGGGCCTTTTTGGCTTGTGGGACCCCGGAAGCAGCTGATAGGTACCGGCAGTCCAAGCGGCATGCGGCTCGGGTGGTTGCTGAGGCAAAAACTCGGGCGTGGGAGGAGTTCGGAGAGGCCATGGAGAATGACTTCCGTACGGCTTCGAGGCGATTCTGGTCCACCATCCGGCGTCTCAGGGGGGGAAAGAGGTACGAGACCAACACCATTTATGGTGGGGGTGGCGTGCTACTGACCTCAACTCGGGATGTTGTGAGTCGGTGGGCGGAATACTTCGAAGACCTCCTCAATCCTACTGGCACGTCTTCCACTGAGGAAGCGGAGCCTGGGGACTTTGGGTCGGGTTCTCCGATCTCTGGTGCTGAGGTCGCCGAGGTGGTTAAAAAGCTCCGCGGTGGCAAGGCTCCGGGGGTGGATGAGATTCGCCCGGAGTTCCTTAGGGCTCTGGATGTTGTAGGGTTGTGTTGGCTTACGCGACTCTGCAATATCGCGTGGACATCGGGGGCAGTTCCCTTGGATTGGCAGACTGGGGTGGTGGTTCCCCTATTCAAAAAGGGGGACCGTAGGGTGTGTTCCAACTATAGGGGGATCACACTCTTAAGCCTCCCTGGTAAGGTCTATTCAGGGGTTCTGGAGAGGAGGGTCCGTCGGATAGTCGAACCTCGGATTCAGGAGGAGCAGTGTGGTTTTCGTCCTGGTCGTGGAACACTGGACCAGCTCTACACCCTCAACAGGGTCCTGGAGGGTGCGTGGGAGTTTGCCCAACCAGTTTACATGTGCTTTGTGGACTTGGAGAAGGCATTCGACCGCGTCCCTCGGGGGGTTCTGTGGGGGGTACTCCGGGAGTATGGGGTACCAGGCCCTTTGATAAGGGCTGTTAGGTCCCTGTACGACCGGTGTCAGAGCTTGGTCCGCATTGCCGGCAGTAAGTCAGGCTCGTTTCCGGTGAGAGTTGGACTCCGCCAAGGTTGCCCTTTGTCACCGATTCTGTTCATAACTTTTATGGACAGAATTTCTAGGCGCAGCCAAGGTGTTGAGAGGATCCGTTTTGGTGACCTTAGAATCGCTTCTCTGTTTTTTGCAGATGATGTGGTCCTACTGGCTTCATCAGTTCGTGATTTACAACTTTCACTGGAGCGGTTTGCAGCCGAGTGTGATGCGGCCGGGATGAGGATCAGTTCCTCCAAATCCGAGGCCATGGTCTTGAGCCGGAAAAGGGTAGCATGCCCTCTCCGGGTCGGGGAGGAGGTCCTGCCCCAAGTGGAGGAGTTTAAGTATCTCGGGATCTTGTTCACGAATGAGGGAAAACTGGAGCGTGAGATCGATAGGCGGATAGGTGCAGCGTCCGCAGTGAAGCGGGCGCTGTACCGGTCTGTCGTGGTGAAGAGAGAGCTGAGTCAAAAGGCAAAGCTCTCAATTTACCGATCGATCTACGTTCCCACCCTCATCTATGGTCATGAGCTTTGGGTTATGACCGAAAGAACAAGATCTCGGATACAAGCGGCTGAAATGAGTTTTCTCCGCAGGGTGGCTGGACTCTCCCTTAGAGATAGGGTGAGAAGCTCAGTCATCCGGGAGGGACTCGGAGTAGAGCCGCTGCTTCTCCACATCGAGAGGAGCCAGTTGAGGTGGCTCGGGCATCTGGTTAGGATGCCTCCTGGACGCCTCCCTGGTGAGGTGTTCCGGGCATGTCCCACCGGGAGGAGACCCAGAGGAAGACCCAGGACACGCTGGAGGGACTATGTTTCTCGGCTGGCCTGGGAACGCCTTGGGATTCCCCCGGAGGAGCTGCTCCAAGTGGCTGGGGAGAGGGAAGTCTGGGCCTCCCTACTTAGGCTGCTACCCCCGCGACCCGACCCCAGATAAGCGGAAGAAGATGGATGGTTGGATGGATGGACTGCACACCAACACCAACACCACATGGACTGCACTGGTTTCAAAAACATGATGGTTGCAACATGTTTCTGATGCATGTGATTTTCGGCTGATTTGGTGCTGATTCATGTCAATAAGCTGTTGCTGCTGGATGGATGGATGAATGCATGGGAGTTCCGGCTGATTTGCTGCATTTTGATGTTACCTGCTGCACTAAGAGAGGTGTTCATGTTTCATGGTTGACATGTTTTTGCTGCTGGCTGGCTGGCTGGCTGGCTGGCTGGCTGGATGGATGGATGGATGGATGCATGGGAGTTCCTTATGATTTGCTGCATTTTGATGTTAACAGCTGCTGCTCAAAGAGAAGTGTTCATGTTTCATGGTTGAACTCATTTGCAGATTATGGCTGAGAACTGTTCAGGAAGAGATTTGTATTTTGTATGCTTTGTCTGTGCTGAAAAAAACATTACAGTACTGTACCTGTACATGCTGTACTGGTTTTAATAATAATAATAATAATGAATTCAACTTATAACGCGCTTTTCATTAGTGAAAATCTCAAAGCGCTACACACATTGAATGCTACACACATTCATAAACCGGTAGCGGCAGACTACCATGCAAGGTGCTTTCCAGTCCTACCGGGAGCAACTCGGGGTTAAGTGTCTTGCCCAAGGACACAACGACACATGGTGTGGGGAACCGGGATTCGAACCGCCAACCTTCCGATCGGGGGTCGACTGCCATTACCACTACGCCACGGCCGCCCGTGGCGTAGTGGTTTTGTGTGTTTATGGATGAATGTGTGGTATAATGTGTTATCTAAGTGTTTGTAAATAAAGTTCTGTGCATGTTTATGGCCCAGGATGTCCGCTTGTTCAGTCTCATGCCGTTAAATGTGTGTGCAGCGCTCCGTTAGCGGTACAGCCGCGACCTACGTCAGAAATGCGGACCTACGACAGGCACGTGTTTTTGGTATGCGAGATACGGCAGAATCGACCTAAAGGCCGAGATACACTCGAGCGTCCTCACGGTACGCCTATACGCAGCGTACGTACGCTGTGGCAAAAGCGTAGCCCCGCGTAGCCCCTCAGGGCATGTACGCGCAAAAGTATTTTTTTACTACGCATACGCGATCCGCGTGCGCGATACGCGGTGTCTGACCATAAACTTCCCGGCGCCGGACTGTTTTGTATGTTACACAAATGAAATAAATTCCCCTTCTTTATCGCTGATCGGGCCTTTTCTTTTGTTTTTTTGCCTAAAGTCAAGTAACCGCTTCTTCCTCCGTTCACTCGATGATTGAAATGAATGAATTCAGGTCCTACCTGGGTGCACGATGTTTTAAATATTCCCTGGTGGGCTGTGTGCTGCAGGAAAAGCGCTCCCTGTTATTATTTTTATTTCTGAGAGAACTTTTTATAACATATATAGTAGAAACACCGTATCAGAACACCGCAGAAGTCCAGCGAGCTGCTCATGATGAGTTCTCTAGGTTTCACTTTCAGCTGACTAGGTTTCACTTTCAGCTGACTTAAAGGCTGTCAATCAATTCAGTAGGCGTGTCAGCAAGTGACCAATCAGCGAGCTCAGTTGAGTCCCCTCCGTGCTCAGCTGCTCATATTACAACAAGGAGAACGTGAGCTGAAGTATAGCAGCAAAAACATACGCACAAAATATGCGCGTATACGCGCGTATACGGAGGACGCTTCAGTGTATCTCGGGCTTAAGTCACACCCGTAGGTCCGGATCCCTGACGTAACTCGAGGGTTTCCTGTATGTAGGGCACTGTGTTAGGATAGGCTAAGTGCTTGGTAAAATACAGTATATTATACGTATAAGGTGCAGTTTGTACGTATGTTCCAACTTACGTCGAAATTCGGGTTACGACGGCGCGTAGGAGCGGAACTCCTTCGTAAGTCGAGGACTACCTGTATTTAAACCTGCAGCACACTGAGACCGCCTGAAGTGTACATGTGAATGCCAGACTGTAAACTAACAGCTCATTATTACTGACAACAAAACCTGACTTTGCTGATGTGATGTCACTCTTTTATTACAAATTATTTGAGGACATTTGGTGTATTATATTTTTAAATGGATAACAACTGTAAAGATGTCCGACAGAACAACACAGTACCCTTGTTCGTAGGGAGCCTCGGAGGTAGCAGTCCATGTAAACAGACATAAGTTTGATCAACTGTTAATGCCTTTATTAAACTAAAAACTAAAATCAAAGACCTTACATAAATTATATGTGAAGGGGACGTGCCCCCCACCCCATATTTAAAGAATATTCATTTGGGAACCGCACAAACACACACACACACACATTTACCATTAAAGCTGCTATATGTAGTCTCTGGAAAACGCTGGACTTAGAAAAATTTTGAACAGAGACACCTTTCTGGTCCCTCCCCCTGCTCTCGGCTGAACTGCCACTTATGCCACGTCCTGACCAAACAGCTTTTCAACGGCAAAAAGGCTCGTCACGCACGCAAGTGGACGCACTGGACCCAGTGGTGTCCTGACCAAAACGCGAAGTTGCGGCGGTGTGGCGGCAGGGGGGGTGGGAGGAGCTTACCGGTACACCGAGTTCCTCACTGCACTCCGCCAGGCGAGGAGCTTTTTATTTCTGTCTCTGTGGAGCAGACTTGACTGGTCGTGAAGGACTTGTCGCGAACACACAGCTACAATGAGTTTCTCTTCCATAGTACATGACTCCGCAGGTTTTTTCTGTGTCCCACAAACAATACGTCACATAGTTGCGCAATACCCGTCCCCTCGTTTCCGCGTCACATAGGGACTCTCCCCCTCTCTCCTCCCCCCGACTCTCCCTGATCAACCAATCAGGGAGAGTTGAACGGCGTTTGAACGGCGAAAACTTCAGCAATGATCAACGCGTGCTTGGAGGCTGAAGCGGGTTCACGTGCACGGAAAACGCTTTCCAGCACGCTCAACACGCACGTGACGTGACGCCCGACGCCAAGACGCGGCTGGAGGCGCGTCCCCCATTGACTTTGCATGTAAACTGGACGCTCCTGCAGTTGAAAACGCGTTTGGTCAGGATGTGGCATTATCCTCCTTAGCTCCTCCCCCACAGCATGGCTTGTCTCGTGAACACGCATGTGATACTGTAACCTTCGTTATCTTTATTGTTTAGTTTTAATAATAAATGATTCAAGCAAAGACACTTACTAAAATAGATAGGTTGAACCTCCGCTATATTGACACAGCTACTGTTTGAACGAGAACGTGCGCGGATGCGCGCTGTGGGCTGGGACAGGTGGGGGCGTGGGTTAAGGGCGTGAGAAGCTCTGTTTTTGTTGGCTGGTTAAAAACTCTGTTTTTATTGGCTGGTTAACGGCGGGTCACTGTGGGTTTTTAGAAATGCTTGTAGTACCACCTGGAGAAGCAAGAGGACTATACTTTTTATCAGAGATTACTTTGTCTAACATCAGTCTGTCAGGAGATAGTGACAGAGTGAAGAAATATGTTAAAAATATATTTTTAGAAAAGTTACATATAGCATTAGTTCACCCAGCTGTTTCTATTACTACGTGAACAAATCCATTCCACTTGATTTATAGAATACTCAAACCACTAAAAGTCCACTCCAGGTTTTTCTGGTTACCTGCAACTCACCGCATGCAGTGTTTTCCTGAGGTCGCTTGCTTTATCAGGGCGCCGCTCATCTCTGAGTCTTTTGTTTTTGTTTTTAGTAGACGAGGCAGGGGAAGGACCGGGAGACACTTCTGTGTTGCATAGCTTACCACTACGTTAGTGTCAGCAGTTGTTGACCAGGGTGAGGGGTTTTAAGATGCGGTGGGAGAAGCAGAGTGTTAAGTCTGTAGAACCTTAGCTAGCACATCTGTATTGTTTGCTTCTAGCTTAGCACTACTTTATTTCGCACAGGGTGCTAAATAATTTTAAACTATTTATTTTAAATAAAAATTCCATGTCGATCGTGCAACTCATCCATCAATCAGCCAATTGTGTGTCATCTTACTTTGAAACACCGCAATAGAGTGAGTCTGTGAAAAATGAACCGTGAAGTAACAAGGGACTACTGTATTACTGTACATCTATTACTTTCTGGTCCTCGTGTTCTCCACAGCTGCTGCAGAGCATTGGGAACAAGAAACATTTGAAACAAACAGGCAGCTTTCAGCTCCTGTGTATCATTTCAAATAACACTTTGCTTTAGGGAGTGGTGGTGCAGAGGTTAGAGAAGATGGGCCTGTGATTGGAAGGTTGCCAGTTTAACTCCCCGAACAGATAAAATCAAAATGTGGGTGAGAAACCTGCCTCCACCTTCATTTGCCCCACTCTCGGCCCTTGAGCAAGGCCCTTAACCCCCACCATCTGCTCTCCCGGGGGCCATAGATAGCAGCTCTGTACTCTTCGTTTGATTGCAAACATCAAAATGCGATGTTTGTACTGTGACAGTTCAGACAGAATACACAAACTCCTAGATCACCGGTAGTCGTTTTCTTTTAAGTAAGTCAAAAATGCAACTTCGTATTATAATCTGCTTTCTTCTTCGGAGGTAGAACAAATAAAGGCTGGAGTCGCGTATTTCTTAGACTTCTAATCTTAACTGGTTAGCTAAAACGGAATATTCAAACTAAACACACAACAATATGAATATGACAGTTCCCTTTAAATTCAGACACCCTAGTTTAATGTGTTCCCTTTAAAGATAGGAAAGCACACAAAAAGGTTTACAAGAGGAGACGTAAGGCCAATAGAGAAAATATAAAGAGGACAGAGAAAACCAAATCAGAATAGAGAAACTAATTAAAAGTAGCCATCAAAGAAGTTTGTTAGGTTTTCTCAGCCATTCTGCATACATTTTAGCTATAATCAGAGCTAAACTGTTAATTTTATTCACAGTGGCAAAATGGTTTGACCCCAATTTGTTTAGGTGCAAACTTTCATGCAATACATTTTTAATGGCTGAAATTAAGCACAAAAACAACGGATGTGGGTATATGAAGGTGGGCTTGCCTGAATGAGGTCCAGCTCTACCTATCCTGATGGTCATCTCATCGGAGTCCAAGATCTGGGAGGACGAATCCTCTGCTTTCTTCTTGGCTAGTTTGGAGTCAGGCAGCAGAGCCAAAGTAGTGTGGGGGTCACTGCCTACACCCTGATGGTGACAAAACAGAAACACAGGAGCAGATTTAAATCAATGTTACACATCACAGACTGAATGAGTATGGCTAATTTACAATTTTAGGTCGATTTATAACCACACTGAGCTGAAAAGTAAAACAATATCATCTCATACAAGTGTAGCACAAACAGTTGAACCATGCTAGTTGAAGTCCTGTAGGCCATTAAAAAAGAAATGGAAAATTCTGTTCATTCAGCTTAGACATTAAAATCTACCTATTTATTATGTGGTCCAAACTAAATTATAATAAATGGTACATGGACTGCACTTCAATAGCACCTTTCTATCTACCGGTATCCAAGACACTCAAAGCTCTTTATAACCCAATATTTGCCCTTATTTACCTCCACAAACACATTTATACAGACTCTACTACACATGAACATTCCTACAACAATCTAGCCTGGTTTAAACCAGACCCTTGTCCTTCACTTCGCTTTGGACTAGGGTCTGGCATCTCTGCCATAGACAACGATTTCTCCTGGAGATTTTTGAATGGACCAATCAGAGAACAGGAGGCAGAGTTTTGTTAGTTTAGTCTGGTGAGGTCCAGGCTATTCAGATAAATTGCTCAGAAACCACTCGGTGGATATTTTTTCTGCCACCAGTGTGTAATTATATGTCTTTAATTTACTGACTGTTGGCCTAGATGAAACATTTGAGATAAAATTCGATTTTTTATCATTTATTTTCGTAGCGCACCCGAGGCTGTTTGGAAAATATCAAACCGAAACTATTTAATATCCAGCAGATTTGACCATTTCGTGAATTGATTTAGGAACTGTTAAGCTCAGGAACACTTCTGATATAACGTCAGCGGTGAAATATATTTTTTCTCAGCAGAGAAATAATAGTTTTTTACCTTGTTTTGATGAAAATTCGTTCGTGGCGGCAGCCATTTTGAATGACGACGTCAGTCGACATCGTTCAAAACTCCGCCTTCTGCTCTCTGATTGCTCAGGAACACTTCTGATATAACGTCAGCTATGAAATATATTTTTTCTCAGCAGAGAAATAATAGTTTTTTACCTTGTTTTATTGAAAATTCCTTCGTGGCGGCAGCCATTTTGAATGACGACGTCAGTCGACGTCGTTCAAAACTCCGCCTTCTGCTCTCTGATTGGTCCGAACAAAAATCTACCGGAGAAATCCTTGTGGGTGGGTGCAGTCCCAGACTGTGCAGTGAAGGGAAATGAGAATTGAGCGGAGCTGTGCAGGAAGGCGAGGGCCAGGCTAACAACAATCTACTACACATGAACATTCATACAGCACTACTGTATACTACACACATTCATACAGCACTATACTACACACATTCATACAGCACTCTACCACACATGAACATTCATACAATCTACTACACACGAACATTCATACAACAATCTACTACACATGAACATTCATACAATCTACTACACATGAACATTCATACAGCACCATACAGTACTACACACATTCATACAGCACTCTACTACACACATTCATACAGCACTCTACTACACATGAACATTCAAACAATCTACTACACATGAACATTCATACAATCTACTACACATGAACATTCATACAATCTACTACACACGAACATTCATACAATCTACTACACATGAACATTCATACAATCTACTACACATGAACATTCATACAGCACTATACAGTACTACACACATTCATACAGCACTCTACTACACACATTCATACAGCACTCTACTACACATGAACATTCATACAATAATCTACTACACACAAACATTCATACAACAATCTACTACACATGAACATTCATACAATCTACTACACATGAACATTCATACAATATACTACTGTACACATGAACATTCATACAATCTACTACACATGAACATTCATACAGCACTATACTACACAAATTCATACAGCACTCTACTACACACATTCATACAGCACTCTACTACACACATTCATACAGCACTCTACTACACACGAACATTCATACAGCACTCTACTACACACGCACATTCGGACAGCACTCTACTACACACGTTCATACAGCACTCTACTACATACATTCATACAACACTCTACCATACATTCATACAGCACTCTAATACACATGCACATTCAGACAGCACTCTACTACACACATTCATACAGCACTCTAATACACATGCACATTCATACAACACTCTACCACACATTTATACAACACTACTGCACATGCACATTTGGACAGCACTCTAATACACACAGTCATACAGTATTATACTTTACACATTCATACAGTACTCTACAACACATGCACATTCATACAGCACTCTACTTCGTACATTCATACAATACTTCTACACACGCACTTTCGGACGGCACTCAAATACAAACGTTCATACAGGATTATACTTCACACATTCATATAGTACTCTACTACACAAGCCCATTCATACAGCACTCTACTACACACATTCATAAAGCACTCTACTACACACATTCATACAACACAACACTCTACTACACACATTCATACAACACAACACAAAACTACTACACACGCACATTTGTACATCACTCTACTACACACACATGTTCATACAGCCCTCTAATACACACCCATTCATCAATGAGGGTTTCAGTGTCTTGCCCAGGGATGCTTAAACATGTGACTGCTGGTGGAATCAAACCCCCAACTCTTGACCACTCTAAACACTCAGCCACAGCTGTCCAATACTGTCAGTGCACAATTTATTTAAATTCCATCAATTCATTTTTGTACCCATTTAATTCTCTTTATGGGTCGGTCTCCAGTTGTCAACAAGCAAAATAAACAAGTTGCATGTCCATTCACATCTAATACCTAGAACAGCTAGAACCAGTCATGAACAGTATGTTGCTGAAATAAATGTCTGCAATGCATTGGGTGTTTCTTATGAAAAACATAACTCTAGTGTTCTGATGCTTTAAAATAAAACCTACAGGTTGAGAACTTGCACCACTATTAATGAAAATGATGCAATGTTACAGGTGTTAGGTATTGTGAGTCCTGAATTAGAAACATATTTAATAATATAAGCGCCACAGATAGGGCAGCACGGTGGCACAGTTGGTAGAGCTGCTGCCTCTCAGCGTGAAGGTCACCACGGTACAAATTCTGGCCCCGGGGTCTTTCTGGGTGGAGTATGCATGTTCTCTCTGTACATGCGTGGGTTTTCTCCATGTACTCCGGTTTCATCCCACAGGGAACACTATACTACACTGATCTTGTATTGAACGCCTTTTTTGATCCCACAGGGAAGTTAACATTAGTTATTAATTAACAGAAAACTGGCCCTTTTCATTCAACCTTTATTTAAAGACCGTGTAAAGTGAAATTAAATGTGTGTTTTTAGTTTGTCACATGGCATAAATATGTGTTATTAATCACCCATATAAATCTGACTGATTAAAAACATTGTTTTCCTTATAAAATTAAGTGTCAAAAATCATGAAAAAACATTATTTTCCCTTAATCTGAAACGGTGGGGGCGTGTCAGCGCGTGGGCGTGGTTTCAGCGCCGTGTCCTGCCCCCTTCAGAGCTGAGCTGTGTCTGGACAGGCAGACGGGTGAAGCAGAGATCCATCTGCTCCGTTCTGGCTGCCAGCAGCTCCTTTTTCCAAGAGTTACGCTGTTTTTAGTGCACTAACAACTCTGGTTTTGTTTTTAAAGTTGAGGACACAAAGATAATTCATAACTCCGCTGTTATGTGTTTAATAATAAGCGCTATTTTAGAAGATGAGCGGACTCGCTGCACCCGGTCCGACCCGGTCACATCGCATGCGGGGTCTGTGTTTGTGATCAAATAAAGAGTAATCACGTTGATAAGTTATCTCATCTGTGTCAGCGGAGTCACGGCGTTTCACGGCGCGCACGGATCGCTCTCACACACACACGCGCACACACACACGCGCGCGCGGGGGGGGGGCAACGCGGAGGTGCAGGTGGCCGCTACAGCAGCATGCCTGGGTTTGTTCTGACTCCCTCCTGCGTCTCAATGTGGGTGCCCTGACCATTGCGACATCCAGGGAAGATGCAGGAACGAGGCATAATTGATTAGCTAGCTAACAGTGAACAAAATATCTATGCTATTGCTATCTGATGCTATCTGCGATTCGCGAGTGAATGGCTCCACCCATGCGAAGAACGACTTTATACGGCTGGAGCAGCAGGGGGTGGGGCTATACTAATGAAAACCGCGTGACGAAACGCGGTCACGTTTAAAACACGCCTAAAAAATCCTGAAAGAGACATATCTTTATACACAGTTTCATCTATAACTCCAAAATTAATTGAGCTACAATTTTGAGACTTTTTACTCATTTACAACATTACAATTATGACATTTATAATGTTTATTTAAGAAAATATTGAAATTCACTTTACACGGTCTTTAAACAGATGTCACATTGATCCTCGAAGACTCATTTACAAGTGAGATCTGTTGGACAGACAATAAAAGTAGTGTAGTGTACTGCCGATGACAGTCAGAAGCGAGTCCTGAAATGATGAAAGAATGTTTATTCAGCTGGGCTCTTCTGAAAATTCTGTGGAATTCCCCAGCAAAAGGGTTGGGAGGGGCGAGAGCGTCAAGTTAACAAAACTTCAGCAGGCGTGTTGAGATAAGACGGCATGTCAAGGCCAGTCAGTGAGCCAAATTTCAGATGAACACAATTGTTTTGGGAACAGGCAGAACTTTATTGACATCTACCATTAGTCTGTGTCGGTCCACTCGCTTCTGAAATGTCTAAATTAAAATAACCACACCAACGGAACGTGCCTGAGAAAATCCCCGAGATCTAATCCATCCATCCATCCATCCATCCATCTTCTTCCGCTTATCCGGGGTCGGGTCGCGGGGGTAGCAGCCTAAGTAGGGAGGCCCAGACTTCCCTCTCCCCAGCCACTTGGAGCAGCTCCTCTGGGGGAATCCCAAGGCGTTCCCAGGCCAGCCGAGAAACATAGTCCCTCCAGCGTGTCCTGGGTCTTCCTCTGGGTCTCCTCCCGGTGGGACATGCCCGGAACACCTCACCAGGGAGGCGTCCAGGAGGCATCCTAACCAGATGCCCGAGCCACCTCAACTGGCTCCTCTCGATGTGGAGAAGCAGCGGCTCTACTCCGAGTCCCTCCCGGATGACTGAGCTTCTCACCCTATCTCTAAGGGAGAGTCCAGCCACCCTGCGGAGAAAACTCATTTCAGCCGCTTGTATCCGAGATCTTGTTCTTTCGGTCATAACCCAAAGCTCATGACCATAGATGAGGGTGGGAACGTAGATCGATCGGTAAATTGAGAGCTTTGCCTTTCGACTCAGCTCTCTCTTCACCACGACAGACCGGTACAGCGCCCGCTTCACTGCGGACGCTGCACCTATCCGCCTATCGATCTCACGCTCCAGTTTTCCCTCATTCGTGAACAAGATCCCGAGATACTTAAACTCCTCCACTTGGGGCAGGACCTCCTCCCCGACCCGGAGAGGGCATGCTACCCTTTTCCGGCTCAAGACCATGGCCTCGGATTTGGAGGAACTGATCCTCATCCCGGCCGCATCACACTCGGCTGCAAACCGCTCCAGTGAAAGTTGTAAATCACGAACTGATGAAGCCAGTAGGACCACATCATCTGCAAAAAACAGAGAAGCGATTCTAAGGTCACCAAAACGGATCCTCTCAACACCTTGGCTGCGCCTAGAAATTCTGTCCATAAAAGTTATGAACAGAATCGGTGACAAAGGGCAACCTTGGCGGAGTCCAACTCTCACCGGAAACGAGCCTGACTTACTGCCGGCAATGCGGACCAAGCTCTGACACCGGTCGTACAGGGACCTAACAGCCCTTATCAAAGGGCCTGGTACCCCATACTCCCGGAGTACCCCCCACAGAACCCCCCGAGGGACGCGGTCAAATGCCTTCTCCAAGTCCACAAAGCACATGTAAACTGGTTGGGCAAACTCCCACGCACCCTCCAGGACCCTGTTGAGGGTGTAGAGCTGGTCCAGTGTTCCACGACCAGCACGAAAACCACACTGCTCCTCCTGAATCCGAGGTTCGACTATCCGACGGACCCTCCTCTCCAGAACCCCTGAATAGACCTTACCAGGGAGGCTTAAGAGTGTGATCCCCCTATAGTTGGAACACACCCTACGGTCCCCCTTTTTGAATAGGGGAACCACCACCCCAGTCTGCCAATCCAAGGGAACTGCCCCCGATGTCCACGCGATATTGCAGAGTCGCGTAAGCCAACACAACCCTACAACATCCAGAGCCCTAAGGAACTCCGGGCGAATCTCATCCACCCCCGGAGCCTTGCCACCGCGGAGCTTTTTAACCACCTCGGCGACCTCAGCACCAGAGATCGGAGAACCCGACCCAAAGTCCCCAGGCTCTGCTTCCTCAGTGGAAGACGTGCCAGTAGGATTGAGGAGGTCTTCGAAGTATTCCGCCCACCGACTCACAACATCCCGAGTTGAGGTCAGCAGCACGCCACCCCCACCATAAATGGTGTTGGTCGCGTACCTCTTTCCCCCCCTGAGACGCCGGATGGTGGACCAGAATCGCCTCGAAGCCGTACGGAAGTCATTCTCCATGGCCTCTCCGAACTCCTCCCACGCCCGAGTTTTTGCCTCAGCAACCACCCGAGCCGCATGCCGCTTGGACTGCCGGTACCTATCAGCTGCTTCCGGGGTCCCACAAGCCAAAAAGGCCCAATAGGACTCCTTCTTCAGCCTGACAGCATCCCTCACTGCCGGTGTCCACCACCGGGTTCGAGGGTTGCCACCACGACAGGCACCAACAACCTTGCGGCCACAGCTCCGATAAGCTGCCTCGACAATAGAGGCGCGGAACACGGCCCACTCGGACTCCATGTCCCCCGCCTCCCTCGGAACGTGTTCAAAGCTCTCCCGGAGGTGGGACGTTCCCAGCAGACCCTCACAATACGTTTGGGTCTGCCAGGTCTGACCGGCATCCTCCCCCACCATCGGAGCCAACTCACCACCAGGTAGTGGTCAGTTGACAGCTCCGCCCCTCTCTTCACCCGAGTGTCCAAGACATGCGGCCGCAGATCAGATGAGACGACAACAAAGTCGATCATCGAACTGCGACCTAGGGTGTCCTGGTGCCAAGAGCACATATGGACACCCTTATGCTTAAACATGGTGTTCGTTATGGACAATCCATGACGAGCACAGAAGTCCAATAACAGAACACCACTCTGGTTCAGATCAGGGGGGCCGTTCCTCCCAACCACACCCCTCCAGGTCTCACTGTCATTGCCCACGTGAGCGTTGAAGTCCCCCAGTAGAACAAGGGAGTCCCCAGGAGGCGCACTCTCCAATACCCCCTCCAAGGACTCCAAAAAGGGTGGGTAGTCTGAGCTGCCGTTTGGTGCATAGGCACAAACAACAGTCAGAGCCCGTCCCCCCACACGTAGGCGAAGGGAGGCTACCCTCTCGTTCACCGGGGTGAACCCCAACGTACAGGCACCAAGATGGGGGGCAACCAGTATGCCCACTCCTGCTCGGCGCCTCTCACCAGGGACAACTCCAGAGTGGAAGAGTGTCCAACCCCTCTCAAGGAAACTGGTTCCAGAGCCAGAGCCATGTTGAGGTGAGTCCGACTATTTCTAGTCGGAACTTCTCAACCTCACACACTAGCTCAGGCTCCTTCCCCACCAGAGAGGTGACATTCCATGTCCCAATGGCCAGCTTCTGTAGCCGAGGATCAGACCGCCAGGGTCCCCGCCCTCGGCCACCACCCATCTCACATAGCACCCGACCCCTTTGGCCCCTCCCACAGGTGGTGAGCCCATGGGAAGGGGGACCCACGTCTCCTCTTCGGGCTGTGCCCGGCCGGGCTCCATGGGTAAAAGCCCGGCCACCAGGCGCTCGCCAGCGTGCCCCACCTCCGGGCCTGGCTCCAGAGTGGGGCCCCGGTGACCCGCGTCCGGGCGAGGGAACATTGATTCCATTAGTTTTACTCATCATTGGGGTCTTTGGGCTGCACTTTGTCTCGTCCCTCACCTAGGACCTGTCTGCCTTGGGTGACCCTACTAGGGGCATGAAGCCCCTGACAGCATAGCTCCTAGGATCATTGGGACACTCAAACCCCTCCACCACGGTAAGGTGGCAGCACAGGGAGGGGCCTAGAGATCTAATCCATTCAGCCAAAAGTCTGGATTCTCAAGACATGAACTAAGCCATCATGTAAGGCAGGCAGCCTGACCAGGTCCAGATTAGCCGACGTCTTCCTTGTGTATTGCTAGACCAGGAACCAGTCAAATCCCCAAAACAGGAACTAGTTATCATAAATCCAATTAAATATGCATACTTAAGATCCACAGATGACAGCAGAGATAGACACATCAATCAAGTCTTCCAAGTCGATGAGATATCCAGCTGTGTGCATGCCAACAGGGCAAATCGGCTTGCCTACAGCCTGTTTTCATTTTAAAGAAATTTCATCAGTTGTGTTGAGGGACCAACTGACTAAATTGAAACCCATAGTTATGATTCAGATGATTTTGTAGAAGAGAGGCTCTCAGACAGTTTCACAGACAAGACAAAGCAAAAGCAAGCAGAGACCGAGAGGCAAAGGTGGGCAGATGACCGCTCGGGACCGCTAATGCGCTAATCCGCTTACAGCGGACCTAACATTTTTGTCAGCGTAACAGCGGTTTTACTAACTTTTATAATCCGTAAGCGGATTTGTGCTATTTTTATTTAAAATGCAGTACCGCTAATAACTAATTATCTATCAGTAAAAACAAATAAACTTATTTACAGGCTCTTATACTGGCTCCGTAGCTGCTTGTTTTACCTTTTTCCCCTGCTCCCTCACCGTAAAGAGCAGAGAGGAGGGAGGGTTGGAGGGGGAGCAGAGGGGAGAACAGACGCGGATCTACCATGTAGGCAAATGATGCCGTTGCTTGGGGCCCCAAATCAGCAGGGGCCCCGCCCCGCCCCGGCCAGTCACCTACATCACTAACATTGCTCATGCTTGTTAATGTACATTTAACATAAAAATAATTATAGTTACGATGAAAACGATCATTAAAAACGCAATACAAAAACCGGTCGATTTCTGTATCCCCCTACTAAAAATGGACTATTCCATCTTGACATCTTCCGGGTCAGAGGTGAACTTGGATGCTAACGTTGTGGCTAGCTGTTTGTGCTCGGTGTCTTCATAAATCCGCAGAGAACCCCGCTGTTTCAAGCCAAATTAACGCGGCCGGAGGATTGTATTGTGTGTTTTGTGTCCACCACTCGACGGTGAGTCGTTTGTTTTATGTATTTGGGTTCCTTTTATGTAGAAATGCGGTGGCGACACGCCCGTGTATTTGAGATTTAAAAGTGGTCTTAGGGATTAAAAGATCATTCTCATTTTGTTAATTTCGTGGCCGAATAGAATATATGTACGTAAAGTATTAAATAAATCCTTTGATTTTTGTAATTTCATCCTTTTAGGATCATTTTAGTTACTTTTCATTAAATCTGTTGACTGCCTATAGAAATTTTGATAACAGTTTAGTCCTGTGTATAAAGTAATGCTAATTTTTGTTTTGTTTATGACCTTGTTTAGGTCAGGGTTTTTTTCACCCCCTGTTCCCACCCAGGATGGCATTGGCAAGCTACCGGACCACCACAGCTGTGCGGTAGGACTTAAATTGCACCAAAGTATTTGTTTTTTTCTGGACATATTACCCTGGATCATGAACTACAAACTACCAGATTATTGATTGATGGACCTTAATCATCCGGGATTCAATAACTGATTTAAAATAAAAAATAAAAGAACTCTTGGGTGTAATCAGGGTCTGTTTTGTTGTGTGTATTTTTTGTCTATTGGTTATACTCAAAGAAAATTATTATTATTACAAACAATATTATTATAAATACCTTCCTAAGTCTATAGTACAATACAAACAACTTAAAACTTTCTTCTTGTCTGATGGTGTTTTATTTTAGAATTAGCGGTTTAGAATTTAGCTTCCCCTAATTTTCATAAGACATTAGTGCTTTTGAAATTGCGGACCTAAATAAATAAATTAGTGCTTTAGAAATAGCGGAACTAATTTTTGGTTTAGCGCTGCCCAGCACTGCCGAGAGGATACGTCCGCCCTTGAGAAGAGCAAGTGTTTATGAGATTCTCCAAATGTACCATCTAAGTTTTAATGAATGGACTCTTCTGGTTGAAGGATAAGGGCTGCACAGCAGAGTAGATGTTATGTTGTCTGGCAGCAAGAAGCACGTGGGTTTGTTCTTCTTGTGCATGAGCGGCGTTTTCCCAGGTAACTTGATTTCCTCCCATAATCCAGAAACATGCATGCTTGAGTAACTGGCAAGGCTGAATTGTTCTTACTTTTTTGCAAGGTGGTTTGACTTGTACGTCTTGGTCCTGTGATGAACTAGCAACCTGTCCGGGGTGCAATCCACTGCTGACCTACTGAATGAAGGATGGTGAATGGTATTGTAGGAAAATAAGATATAGTGATGGGTCATTGAGATGTCGTCATAGGTGTAACAGAGTTATCATGTATTATGTATATTACATATCTGCTATGCCACATGGCTATTAAAGTGATAAGGCTCTTCACTTATAATGAAACTGGTGGTCTTGCTCTTTCTTGCTGATAAGGTTGACTAAACGACTTACAATCTTAGGTCAGACAGATTCTGCTGTTTAGAACCATCTCATGCCAGGGATCTGCTAAATTTATTTGTAATAAATTGCTAAAAATAAACAATCTGGGATTTCCTGTCGCATTATCCTTTTGCCATTGCAAAGAATACAAAGTGGATACAGGTTGTATCCACAGTATGAGGATATAAATCTGAAGGCCATGTAAACTAGCACATACAGGTGAATATGGAACCCATAGTAGGCAAATCTCTATGTGATTTTGTTACAGTATAACTCATTTACAACCAAGCCCACATACAAATCAAGATACAAGAATCAGTCTCTGATTTAAATTAGAGATTAAACTATCTCAGCCTGGAGATAAGGACAGAATATTAGTGCATTTAGGATATCTCTGTTTGGCTGCATGCAAGGTTTTTATTCTTCTTTTTTTGTAGGAACTTGAAAATGTTTTGTGATTGAGAAGTGAAACACTCATTATATACTGGGGGTGAGGGGTGTTAAAGGTTTTTTTTTGTCACAACCATCAATAAAAATAATACTGTAAATAAGAGATAAAATATACCATACCATGCCATACAAATTTATTTATAGAGCACTTAAAACAGCAACAAGGCCAACCAAAGTGCTGTACAATAGAAACAAACAAGCACAGTGGACAGGAAAACTTTAAATAAAACAATAGATACAAATAGCAGCAGATAACTAAATGGCCAATATTGTATAGTACAGACAGGATCAAAACAAATCACACCGTGTTAAAGGCAAGGGAATAAAAGTGGGTTTTCAAGTGAGACTTAAAAACAGTGTGAGTGAGAGCCTGCCTGACACGCAGTGGCAACTCATTCCACAGTCTTGGACCTGCAACAGAGAAAGCCCTGTCACGTCTGAGCTTACAATGAGTTTCTGGAACTGAAAGAAGCATCTGGTCTGCTGACCTCAGAGAGTGCAGTGGGACAGATGGCTAAAGAAGATCAGTGAGGTAAGATGGATCAGAACTGTTCAGTGATTTAAAAACACACATGAGTATTTTGAACTGGATCCAAAGGTGAATGAGTAGCCAGTGCAGGGAGACCAAAACTGGTGTAGTGTGCTCTTTATTGTTCATTATGAAATACTAGCCTAACTAAATGTCTAATTATAACTATACCAGGACCAATACAGTCTGAGACTTTACAAAATGCACAACCAAACTTTAATAAATAATAATTTTATTCATAAAGCGCTTTCAAACAAAGTGCTGAACAGTTACAAAAAGATAAGAATCAATATAAAAAGGTTGTAAGAACAAATAAAACATTGAAAAAGGATTATATATTACAAATTTTCCTGTTTTGGCATGAGTCACCCAATATGCACGGTTTAGATTGGCTGACTCGCACCACGTGATTCAGTAACAGCACGCGATTGGTCTGTTTTTGGCGGAATGCCGGTTTGGCCCGGTTAGAAAACCATAAAAACATTTGTGAACTTTCGAAACACATC
>JBBPBX010042183.1:0-16630 GCA_038048925.1 Garcialebias charrua
GGTATTGAACACAACCCACCTGGCATTAATCATCAGCAAATCTGCAGCCCAAGGAAAAGGGTGGTGACCTCTGAAGAATACATCTTTCCACAAACATCTGAACAGAACAGAAAACCGAGGGTTAAATCGATTCAGAAAGGCTGACAGAGTGTTTTGAACTTTACAGGTGTTTCTATTTTGCATTATTGAATCATCAATATTTCAAACTTTAAATTTTAAATCACACAGTTTAAAGGTCACACATTTAGGATTAGATATTTGATTTCACCTTTAATAGAACATTAATGACTATTTCTTATCTTAGAGTTGGTTTAGGTCAACAATTTGCTGCTACACTTTAACTTTTAACTTTTATCAATTAGACTTACTTATATCTAAAATTAGAATTCAACAGAACAACACATAATTTCCAGGTCTAACTTTCAAGGGTTTGGAGTTAAATTTTTCAATTTCAGCGTTCAATCATAAAATATTAGGGGTTTTTGACCACTTTCTTATTTCTGGTTCAAAATTCAATGGGTGAGTGATTTATTCATTTTGAGGATGTATTTTTTGCAGGTGCGGTTCCAGTGATTTCCTATGTAAATAAAAAGAAAGCGAAAAAAAGAAGATTTTGTAAACTGTGCATGCGTTTGATGGTTGGGATTCATTACTGCTTTTCATGTGTATTTACCTTTTCAGGGTCTGCAGATTTAACTGAGAAGGGGGTAATTTGTGTTTCTGTTGTGTTTCATCACATTTCAGGGTTCAAAGTTTGACACTGTAGAGGATTTCAAACTAGATCGAGCATGACTGAGGGGCAGAAGAGGCTAATGGTGGCTGCAGGTGTGGGGTCATTGATTATCGTTTCCACCATTCTGTTGTTGGAGTATTTCTGTGTGATACCAGGTCATCCAAGCTGTCATCCCGTACCTCGTCAGAGGGGCAAGAGAGATGTCCTCACGCAGGGGGCATGGACGCAGGTACAGGAGGAGGGCCATCTATCGATGAATTTTTCTGAAGTCTTTCAGAGGAACTCTTGGTACAGGTATGCGCAGTTCTTGGCCAGAAGCCGCCACAGGTCTGAGTCTTACATCTGCACCCCACTTCCTGTTGAGGAATCACAGCTGCCATTGACGATCGAACCTCTTGACCGGATGTTGTCATTTTGTGTTCTGCAGATGAGCTCCAGAGGATTTTACATGGAGCACCTGCAATGTCAGCCTAAGTGGTGCAAATTGAGTACATTATCACACCCGATGGTGTTAGCTCAATTTGTAGAATGGCCATCCAGTGGACAGTTTCCTGTCTGTGTGCACCGCGTCCATCATCAGGACTCATATCAGGTGGTAGTCGGGTCACTCCCTGAGAAGAGGTGCCGAGCGGTGTACCATCCGGGCAGGGAGTTCAGGAGTGTGCCTGGCAGCAATGGTACGTATCCGGTTGAGGCCTTGGCCTGGCTGTGTGGTCATCAGGTATTACTGACCTTGCCAGCGAACTGGACTGGGTGCTGTGCACCAGTTGCGGTTACAGAGGGGTCGTACCTGGTGTCTTTGAGTAACGGTTCTCACTATGTGGGACGGTCAAAGACTTCTGACGTCAGTCAGCTCGAGTCTTCTTGGGGTTCAGAGGTCCCAGTGGAATGGAAGCGTAGCTTCTTCCCGGGATCGAAGGTCGGGGACCACCTGTTGCACATGGAATCTTTAGATTACCAATTTGGGATGTTCATTTATGAGTCGGTGCAGACGTTAGGGACCACCTCTGCAGAGCGGTGGGCCATGTATGTTGTGTCTTTACATCATAGATTGCTGCTGGATTTGTTTAAGGCATCTGTTAATGGAGTGTGTGAGATGATTGATAATAACACCTGCTGTACCTTTATACCTGATGCGTCTGTTGCAGATCCGCAGGTCAGGGTGACAGCGGCCCTGCGCCATCTGAGAGAGCTTCAGGAGCATCAGACGGAGGAGGCGCACACAGGGCTGTGGCATGCACTGTCTTGGTTCACGAGAGGGTCATGGCCTCAGGTGTTGGTCAAGCTCTTGGCCTTGCCACTAGCGATTCTGGTTCTGTTCTGCCTATTTATGGGGTGTGTTACACCTTGTGCACGGGCAAAGATCTCCAAGATGATTGCTTCCAGGGAGGTGGAGGATTATGGGACGGCGTTTCCCCTGGTGCACGCGAGGTGCAGGCCATCGCCTGCCGCACAAACTCACCTGTATTTGGCAGAGAACAGATACCTGTAGTGGCGGGGGATGTTTGGTGATGGAATGGAGGGGCGTTGCTTTTGGGATAATCACATTAATTCTATGATGTCTTGTTGTTTTCAGGTGTGTTTCATGTTTCATTTTTGTTTTGAGGTGGGATGATGGCGTCGCAGTGATGATTATATTATGATTTCGTAGATTAGGCTGGTATAGATACTGGCAGGGGTTTTCTTCTTAGATAGATTAGTTGATTAATAATGGGGTCAGTTTGGGATGTGTACGGTGTGTTTGATTGTTGATCTAGAGGGTTGATTTTGGGGTCGGAGACGCAGTTCTCTGCCGGATGAGAGGGTTCACAGGTATTTGGCCGAGTCCAGATACCTGTGGAGTTGATGGGGGTCAGGCAGAGCTCTCCAAGGATGGGGTTAAAGGGAGGGTTACATTTACCCTCTTGTGTCTTGATGGAGTGGTTTGTGGATTGTGATTGTTGTTTTGGTGTTGGGGTTATTGATTACCTTTGGAGTCAGATGGAGGTTGCATTAGATTTGGTTGATTTTTTGTTTTTGGGTGATTTTATTTGGTGTGGTGTTGGGATTGGGGTCCTCTTCAGGGGGCCCACCTGGAGTTCAGCTGTTGGTTTCGACCGATCTTTGATCGGTCGAGAGAGGGAGTGAAGAGAAATACACACGTTTAGAAGTTCTATATGTTAATCTCATTTGAATCGAATACACTACTGTATATGATTAATACACGGGTGCTCTATAATCAAGGTATTCACAACTGTTTTACATATGTTTATGCAATTAGACAACATTATAAGACATACTTTTAGATCTAACAAACAGGATGTTCAGATGCAGATAACATGCTAAGCGGGCAGATGCCCTTTGTGCTTCTCTTGGCCTTCTGAGGAGATCAGAGCACACAGACACACAAACAATTAATGAATCACACTACTAAATAAGTAGTACTTATGAACCACACACATACTAGGATCTGGACATTAATTTACATTAATATCGCACACAGGACACATCTAATGGTACATTTCTAAAACTCTCTTACTGAGCAGATAAGCAGAACAAACAATTAACAGTTTCGAGAGACTTCTCACCAAGCTATAAATTTACAAGGTCATAGAACTGACAAGCAGAAAGGCTCCAGGACGCCTTATCAGTGCTCTGAGCCAATCAGAGACCAGAGAAGCTCAAACGGCAGCTTCTTACTCCAAAACATCTCAGATATCGTCAGCACTTTTTGAAGAACCTCGCCGAGGACAGGTCTGTCAAAATGCTCACGATTCTCTGTGCACAAAGAATTGCTTATTCATGATGTAACTCTGTTAACCTGTAAACCTGTGTTTCTGTCAATAAATCTTCATCATTATCCTAAGAGAGATTGGTCATTCGAACACCTCATGAGAAATCCCTTCAGTGTGCTCCAGGAGTCCTGTGTCCCCAGCCCTCGTGACAGGCAGAGATACTGTAGCTGCAAGGAACACTTTAATCGTTGAATAGGAACAACCCTTTTCCAGTAAATCCTGAAGGAAGGTTAAAAGTTGAGCCAGGTCGCAAGCATAAGAAATTATATTTCTTTCTGAGCACAAGGCTTCGAAGATACGCCACTTCTGCACATATAGGGATTGTGTTGACCCGGCACGGGCATTTTGTATAGTTGTCACTACGTTCTTAGGCAAACCCGACGCCATCAGTCTGTCTTTTTCAGCTAACAGGCTGGAATTAATTCCAGATCCTGGCCTAAACAGCTGGAATGTGACTTCCTGTGTGAGATTTCGAGAGTCCACCAGGTTGGGGAGCGGGCCTCCACGTTGATGTGTTAACAGACTTCTCTGATCGAGTCTCCTCGAAGACAGATGGAGTCTATTAATTTTATTAGAATGAGTTGGAACAGGAAAACTACTGTTTCCCTCCAAAACAGGTTTTTCTGTTTGGTCGAGGGGCTGCTGTTTCTGTAAACGAGCAGACCTCCTGACTCCAATTGTTGTCCCCCCAGGTGGGATATCATGTGGGGACAAGGTTGATGCAGCTTTGTGAGGAAAATCACGTCAAGGTCCACTGTTCGAGCTTTGTGTGTCCTTCATGAATAATAAAGGAGCAGTAGCAATGTGTGAACGTGGGGATGATCCTTTGTGGCTGGCAGACTCAAGATAATTTCTTGATAAGGAGCCCAGTTTCCTTTCAAAATCAGGAGGAAAAACCTGGTTCAACTCCGATCCTTTTACACGCATGGATACGTGATCACAGCCGTTTCTCAGAGGGTGTGAAAAATGTGTCTGCTTTGGGGCATTCAACGTGCTCTCCTGTAGTGTGAGTGTGTCACATGGTCATCTGGCTAGTGTATTAGCCGGTCCCTTGCTCCTAATGGAGCGGGGACTGGGACACGTGCCCTTTCCCACCTGCCTTAGCGAGAGGTGTAGGGTCTGTACACAGACGCCTCTGGGTCTGTCTTTTGGAGACAGGTTCAAAGGCACCCTGCTGGGGCTTATTGAATAGGCTGGCACCCCATGAGCCATGAGGGAGAGGGATGTAGCCCCCCCTTTATGACGGCCGACAGGCCTGAGGCCCGTACTGTTGACTTTATTTGTGTTGGTGTTTTTTTTTTCAATAAAACAGGGATGTACGGTTTTATGAGTTTTATTCGTGCTTACGTGCAACAACATACATGATTTGATGTCACTCACTGCAGGAAGAACATGGTTTGTGCATGCAACATGATTATTAGCTTTTTGTACTTTGCTACAAATAAAGCCTGAACGAGGTACGAACACTCCTGTTACCACGTGGGCAGGAGGTCGTCGAAAATGTAAACGTGAACCTGGTTCATCAGGCACGTTTTTGACGAGTGTCCCGGTTCGCCGAGGAGGCCCTGTGCCTGCTCGCTTGGCGTGGGACAAACCTGTTTTTAGTCCATGCGTGCTCGGAGCGAGGTTGGTTCGGCGGGGGTCTCTGCCGAGGCTCCTCCTCGTATGCTGTCCGCTTCTGCGGTGGTGCACGCGTCGTCGAGCGGTGCCGCGGCTGTGCAGGTCTGCTTCCAGCGGGCTCTCTGGGGGGGGCGAAACTCCGACGAGGGATGCCCACCCTGAGAGCTTCAGCCTGCCTGCGCCTTTGGTCCAGCTTGGTTTGGATTCGCTCCAAAGTCTGGCCAAAAAGTCCCTCCGCTTCTATCGAGTGGTGGAGAAAAGGCACCTTTTGTCCCTCTGGTAAATCCGTCAGCATCATCCACAGGTGGCGGAGCGCGATGACCACTTCCACCATACCTCTACCCTGAGCCACAGCAGCTGTACCCATCATACGAAGGACAAAGTCTGTAGCTCTGCGGGCTTCGTCCAGTAGTTCGGCAGCAGCTTGCTTATCCGAGGTTTCCTGCAGTTGTTGGAGTTTTTCTGCGAGGTAAGCCTGCATCATCGCTGACGCGTTCATGGCGCGTGCCGCGAGTCCTTGAGCTCTATAGCACTTTTTGAGAAGCGACGCTGAGGCTCTGCAAGCTTTGCTAGGGAAAGTCGGCTTTTTTCCTGACAATCTGGGAGCTAGGTGGGATGCTAGCCTGTCCTCAATCTGAGGTGCATTAGCTATTACAACCTGATCCATGCCCTCCAAGTCGAGGAATTGCGAGAGGGGGAGAAGCATGGGCGCTCGTGGCTGAGGCCAGGTGCGGGTCAGTTCCGTGAGGAAGTCTGGGAACATGGGCATCCTTTGCCTTGTTGCAACCTGTTGTTTTGAATAAAAATAGTTCCCCGCCAGCCTCGTGACCTGTTGGCGAGGTGGGGGCTCCGGCCAGGGGATGTTCAACGCATCCGCCGCTCTGTGGCACAGGTCGAACAGGGCCGGGATGGAGAAGTCCGTTTCAGGGAGTGCAGGTATCGAGGTCCTAGGGAGGTGCTCTCCCGGATCCTCGATCTCGAGTTCTGGTTCCTCCGCTGAAAATTTGCCCGAGGCTGAGATGGAGATCTCGTCTTCATTCATCATGCCTCTGGTGTCGAACTCGACTGTTAGGTCCCCCATGGGAGCAAGCGGGTCAGGGCTGTCGCCCCATTCGATGCGCGTGCTGTCGTGTAGAGCTATGTGTTCGAGCTCTGGCGTTGGAGTGAGGGTCTCCGTAGTGTCTGTGTCCTGTGGACCAGCTGAGCCTCCCATGGCTTTAGCCACGAGGTCCACGTGCTGCCGCAGCACCGCGTCCAGCATCTGGCTGCAGTGTGGGCAAGAGTTTGGCACGTCCAGAGCTTGTCTTGCTTGAAATATACCCAGGCAGACTGGACAGGCCTTGTGGGTGTCCGTCGCTGCCAGGTAAAATCCACAGCCGCTGGGACAGACGCACAATTTTGGGCTTGCCGTCCCGCTGGCTTTCCTTTGAAGTTTAGTCTTTCGCTTCCCTTTCTCCGGAGGCATGTCCGAGACAAGGCGAGCGAGACCTTCCAGAATCCTTTTTCTTCTTTGTTCGAGTGTCTCCTCCGTCGTGTCGCTTTCGCTGGCTAGCTCGCTAAGCTGTGTTAGCCGAGGCAGCAGTTGTGACGCAGTTATAACGCCGTCGAGCGAAGCAACCTGTTGGAGAGAGGAGAGAAGAAAACCTTGAAGTTATAGAAATGTGCTGGGCTAGCTTTCGCTAGTCCAGTAGTACGCAGGGAAAAATTCTCTGTGCGCTCTGTGCAGGGAGCAAGCTCACCTCAAGTTGAGCGATGGAGCAGCAGAGAAGTCCCGCGAAGAGAGGTAGTTCAGGTTTTTGCGAGGTGAAGGGCAAAAAAGAGGAAGATGGAGGGGCGTCAGTCGCCTAAGTACCTAAAGGGCGGTACCTCTGGCGCGGGGTGACGCCCCCTGCCGTAAAAGGCGTGAATGTATTCCTTCAGGTAATCGCGCGGGGGCGCAATTCCCATAGCAAGTATGTTGCACCGAGAGACCGAACTGAAAGGGAACTTCCCAGAGTTCCCAGCAAATTCAGAATGAAAACTGGCCAGTCTGGCAACACCCTCATTTGCCCCACTCTGGGCCCTTAAACATATCCCCAGACTGTGCATACAATGACTGTTTCACTGTCTTTACCAGTCTAAACTTTATGGGGGAGACTGTGCATACATCAACTGTTTTCCTGGTTCTTTGCCAATCTGAACTTTATGAGAGGGACTGTGCATACATTAACTGTTTCCCTGGTTATTCACCAGTCTGAACTTTATGAGAGAGACTGTGTATCTGCTGTTTTCCTTGTTCTTCACCAGTATAACCTTTATTGGAGAGACTGTGCATACATTAACTGTTTCCCTGGTTATTTACCAGTCTAACCTTTATGGGAGAGACTGTACATACATCACCAGTTTTCATGATTCTTTACCAGTCTGAACTTTATGAGAGACACCGTGTATACATCCGTTGTTTTCCTGGTTCTTCACCAGTCTACCTTTATGGGAGAGACTGTGCATACAACGACTGTTTCGCTGGTCTTCACCAGTCTAAACTATATGGGAGACACTGTGCATACATCGCCAGTTTTCATGATTCTTTGGCAGTCTGAATTTTATGAGAGAGACTTTGTATACATCTGCTGTTTTGCTTGTTATGCAGTCTAAACTTTATGGGAGAGACTGTGCATACGAGTGTTTCGCTGGTCTTCACCAGTCTAAACTTTATGGGAGTTACCAGTTTTCATGATTCTTCACCAGTCTGAACTTTGTGAGAGAGACTGTGTATACATCTGCTGTTTTCCTTGTTCTTCACCAGTCTGAACTTTATGGGAGCCTGTGCATACATCAACTGTTCTCCTGGTTCTTCACCAGTCTGAACTTTATGAGGGAGACAGAGTATACGTACATTAACTGCTGCCCTTGTTTTTCAGCAGTCTAAGCTTTGAGAGAGTTGCAAAAAGAAAGCCACTGTTGAAGAAAACATTAAATCTTGACTAGAGTTTGCCAAATGACTTGAATATTTTTATTTGAGTAATTTAAAATGGGTTTTATTCAACAGTGGCATTCTTTTTGCTTCTCTCTCATAAATCTTTGACTGGCGAAGAACCCGTTTTCAATAACAAAACTTAATGTACCATTTATGTTTTATAGTCTTTCTCCTGGTCAGGGTATTTACGACGCTGCTTTGCATTTAACCTGTTCATTAGTGACGCTGGCATTTAAATAGACTGCGCTACTTGTAAAAACTGACCTCTGAGTGAAACGTGGTGCACAGCCTGCACAGCTGAAAATGTTGGCGTGTGGTCAGAAGCTGTGTGCACAGCTGCTGCTTGTTGACCCTGACATGAAGCAGAAGGAGTTTGGTGCGTTTCACGCTGAATACTGAGCAGAGGAAGAGGTTATATTTTAGATTTCAGAGGAGACGCTTTAATTTTTCATAAACACCTGCAGTGATTACTCACTGGGCAGAACAACACCGAAAAAGCCTGACCCCGGAATTACCCCGGAATTACACTGCACGCGGCTCCGCCCCGCTGCGGTCCGCAGGTCGCAGCTGACGTGAGTCCTCGCCCACTACCTCCGCTCCCCTCAGGTCCGCCTGGATGCGCCGCTCCAAGACACGTGCGAGATCGCGCGATAAATCAAGTGATAAATAAGTAAGTCAGAACAAAACAATTCATTCGGTGGAAAGAAGGAGAACAACTGTAGAGAGACTGCTGCCTTGATCTTCTCTCGTAAATGAGCGACATGGTTTGAGCAACAGGAAGTGATGTTTACATTTCAGAATAAAATACTTTTTTATTTATTTATTTTTGTAATGCGTTATTAGGTGTAGTCATAGTCATAAATATAATAGTTTAGTCATAGAATAGTCATAATTGATAGTTTGACAGCATTTTTGTACAAATAAATCCGTATAGAGCTAGGATTAGTCCGCCCGTGGTGATTTTATTTTGTAAATACGGAAGTTGTGCTCGTTCCTTTTCCTGTTGGTGCGACGTAATCTTCAAAAGTTGACTCCGGCACAGCTCCGTCATCCGGCAGAAATAGAAAATTTTCTAATTTTGACGGACTGCCGTCCGCTCTCCGCAGCTCGCCGCCGCCGTGCGGAGCCAGTGTAAATTCTGTCATTGATTATAATGGGTGCGTATTTGCTGCGGAGGTCGGACCGGAGCGGGGCGGAGCCGTAACGCATGTGGTGTAATTCCGGGGTTACACCACATGCGTTACGGCTCCGCCCCGCTCCGGTCCGACCTCCGCAGCAAATACGCACCCATTATAATCAATGACAGAATTTACACTGGCTCCGCACGGCGGCGGCGAGCTGCGGAGAGCGGACGGCAGTCCGTCAAAATTAGAAAATTTTCTATTTCTGCCGGATGACGGAGCTGTGCCGGAGTCAACTTTTGAAGATTACGTCGCACCAACAGGAAAAGGAACGAGCACAACTTCCGTATTTACAAAATAAAATCACCACGGGCGGACTAATCCTAGCTCTATACGGATTTATTTGTACAAAAATGCTGTCAAACTATCAATTATGACTATTCTATGACTAAACTATTATATTTATGACTATGACTACACCTAATAACGCATTACAAAAATAAATAAATAAAAAAGTATTTTATTCTGAAATGTAAACATCACTTCCTGTTGCTCAAACCATGTCGCTCATTTACGAGAGAAGATCAAGGCAGCAGTCTCTCTACAGTTGTTCTCCTTCTTTCCACCGAATGAATTGTTTTGTTCTGACTTACTTATTTATCACTTGATTTATCGCGCGATCTCGCACGTGTCTTGGAGCGGCGCATCCAGGCGGACCTGAGGGGAGCGGAGGTAGTGGGCGAGGACTCACGTCAGCTGCGACCTGCGGACCGCAGCGGGGCGGAGCCGCGTGCAGTGTAATTCCGGGGTGAGGGTGCACGTGTAGTCGTGTTCCTACATGATATTAATTTCAGGCAACATATGTAGACTTCTGTGACCAAATGTGGACAAAGATCTTGAACTTTTTTTATTTTAAATCACACAGGGTCATTAAACATTTATCCATAAACTGAAAAACAAGCCTCTGATCCAACAGTGGTGGTTTTCTGAAGGACTTTATCTCCTACAGGAAACCTTTGTCTGTTCTGGACTCTGATTGGACCGTTGGTTCTTCTCTTTTTGATAATTTCTGTTGTAGATCAGCTGCTGTGTTTGGCATCATTGTCTTGTTGGACCAAATTTGGTCCAAGCTTCAGCTGTTGGACAGATGGATTCATGTTTGACTCTAGAATCCTTTGTGATTTATGAAATGTTCAGTGTTTTCTTTTTTTTAACTCAGATGATTCAAGATTTCTTCATATTAATTTTTTTTTCCCCCTCACGCAGATACAAACATTTATTTTAAATCTTCAAAAGACTGGATGAATAAAAATATCTTTGTGTGAGCTGGCATTATGATTTTAATCACACAGTTAAATCATTCTCCATGTGTTTAATTTTGTGGGAGTCAATGTTTGATTTGGAGGAAAATATTAAAAGCAGCGTTTGCTCTTGGCTTATAGGGGATGAATAACGCAAATGATTTGTATTTTCATAACACATGTACGTTTTGTAAAGTTCACAATGGTTGATTTTGATTTAATGTACTAGATTCAACATCTAAAAAAGCTAAGTCTGGTCCTCTGGACATTCAAAAAAACAAAAAAACAAAACAAAGCAAAAAATTGTAGAAACGTTTCGTCTTTCGTCCGAAAGACTTCCTCAGTCTGAGGTGCTGGGTTCAGCTCAGTCTTATAAATAGCACCCTCTCACAGTGTTACACAACCAGTTGGCTGATGACAGCCTGAAACCAGCTGCTCACATGATCAAGGAGGACCATCAGCCTAACAATGGATCGTTAGCACCCTGATGGTTGTTTGCTATTCACAGAGGGCTGAGTGATACCAGCAATCACAGCATTGTAGGAGGGGGACAGTTGAACTCGGAGGCCTCCACCCCTGTTTAATGATGGGCGGTTTCTTTTCACAAAGATGGCCTCCTTTACTCCTCTCTCAAACCATCGTTCCTCTCTATCAAGGATGTGAACATCTTCATCCCTGAAAGAGTGACCGCTGGCCTGGAGATGAGTGTAGACTGCAGAGTCCTGACCTGATGATGTTGATCTTCTGTGCTGGGCCATCCTTTTGGCCAGTGGCTGTTTAGTTTCCCCGATATAAGACTGATCACAGCCCTCCTGACACTGAACAGCATACACAATATTACTCTGTTTGTGCCGGGGGACTGGATCTTTGGGATGAACCAGTCTTTGCCGTAATGTATTTTGAGGTTTAAAAGCCACTGGGACGTTGTGTTTAGAAAATAAACGTCTCAATGTCTCTGAAACCCCCGCAACATACGGAATGACCACTGGTCTGGGTCTGGGTTCCTTCTTTTCACCTGATGGCTGGCTAGAGTCCTGTTTGGGTTTCTTCTCTGCTTTCAGGAAGGCCCAGTTAGGATATCCACATTTCTCTAGAGCCTTTTTTGTGTGTGATTTCTCCTTCTGTCTGGCTCCTGAGTTAGTGGGGACGCTGTCTGCTCTGTGATACAGAGTCCCGATGACTCCTAACTTGTGCTCTAGAGGGTGATGGGAGTCAAACTGTAAATACTGGTCTGTGTGGGTGGGTTTAAATCTCAGGAAGTCCAACATTTCACTGATCACATCAACTCTGTGGATAAATATATCAAGTTCACACGAGAAGATGTAAAAAATGGCAGGTTGGCTTTCTTGGACTGTGAGGTCTCAGTTTCTGAAAGAGGAAATTTGCAAACTGAGGTGTACTCTAATCCTTTAGAAAATACAAGAAGGGTGTCACAAAAACCCATTGGTATCCAATGCTCCAGCAAAGAAGAGAACAATTAAGCAGTCCTTTGTATCCCTGTAGCTCATTACAGGGATTGGCCACAGCTGCTGCTCAGTGGCACCACCCTGCCAATCAGGAAGCTGCAGGAGGAAAAACTTTGGAGTCCCACAGTGGTATGAGGATTTCACTTGAAAGTTTTTGGAAAAACTTTGAGGGTGATTGCCACTGTGTGGCCACTTAATTTTTTTTATTTGACAGTTCGGGCTGCTGTTTAATATACCATATTATTGTACATTATTAGTTTAGCGTATATCTTGGATATTTTACCATATTGTTTAGTATTCGTTTAATATAATAATAATAATAATCATTTTATTTAAAAGCGCCTTTCATGACACCCAAGGACACTTAACAAACCAACACAGTGTAATACAGAGCAAATATTATCAGAGACAAATTGAAATATAAAATACATAAAGGATATAAAATGGTAAGATAAAATACATTTAGTAAAGTTAGTGATAAGCTAGTCTAAAGAGATGGGTTTTCAGGGCAGTCTTGAACAGAGAGAGGGAGGTGGTGTTTCGAAGGTCTGGCGGTAGGGCGTTCCAGAGGTGAGGGGCAGAGCAGGTGAAGGCCCTGCTCCCCATGGTGGAGAGGCGGGCAGAGGGTACATGGAGATGTAGTGAAGAGGAGGACCTGAGAGAGCGTGATGGGATGGAGATTTGTAGGAGGTCGGATAGATAAGGAGGGGCAAGGTTGTGGATAGATTTGAACGTGAGAAGTAGAATTTTGAAGATGATGCGTGATTTAACCGGGAGCCAGTGGAGCTGCTGCAGGACAGGAGTGATGTGATCATAGTAGGAGGTTTGAGTGATGACACGGGCAGCTGAGTTCTGGACCATCTGTAACTTGTGGAGAGATTTGTTGGGGAGGCCGTAGAGAAGAGAGTTGCAGTAGTCAATACGGGAAGTCACAAGACTGTGCACCAGGATGGCTGTGGAGCGAGGTGTCAGAGAAGGACGGAGACGGTTAATATTACGGAGGTGGAAATAAGCAGACCGAGTAATACTGTTGATGTGTGAAGTGAAGGAAAGAGTGGTGTCGAGGATGACACCGAGGCTCTTGACCTGAGGGGGATAGCAGAGAGTTGTTAAGGGGGACGAGAAGATGTTCTGATTTTGAGATAGAGTTTTTGGTACCGACGAGAATGACTTCTGTTTTGTTGCTGTTTAGTTGAAGGAAATTGTTAGAAAACCAGTGATTTAGCTCGTTGAGACAGTCGGTGAGGATGGAGGGAGGGTGGGTGGAGTTAGGTTTTGATGACAAGTAGAGCTGCGTGTCATCAGCATAGCAGTGGAAATGGACGCCGTGTTTGCGGAAGATGTGGCCTAGAGGAAGGAGGTAAATGATGAAGAGGAGGGGTCCGAGGACAGAGCCTTGGGGGACACCCGTGGAGACAGGGGAAGACTGGGAACGGAAGGATTTAAGCTGAATGAATTGGGTGCGGTCAGAGAGATAGGAGGTGAACCAGTCTAACGGGGTACCTGAGATGCCAATGGAGGTTAGTCTGTTGAGGAGGATAGAATGACAGATGGTGTCGAAGGCAGAACTTAGATCCAGAAGAATGAGGATGGACAGAAGACCAGAGTCAGCAGCAAGAAGGAGGTCGTTAGTAATTTTTACTAGAGCTGTTTCGGTGCTATGGTCAGGGAGGAGTGGATGATATTAGTGATGATAGGGAGCAGAGACGGGAGACATATAGTTAATATATAACTTTAGTGTATCTTAGGTCCTTGTATACTGCTTCTGTTTGTACTTTATATTTTTGCAATTTTTGGGTGTAACTGGGACCTGAGGCATGCAGCTCGGGTAGTCGCTGAGGCAAAAACTTTGGTGTGGGAGGAGTTCAGAAAGGCTATGGAGAATTACTTACGTATGGCTTCAAGGTGATTCTGGTCTACCATCCGGCGTCTCGGGGGGAAGATGTACGCCACCAACACGATTTATAGTGGGGGTGGTGTGCTACTGACCTCAACTGGGGATGTCATGGGTCGGTGGGCAGAATACTTCGAAGACCTCCTCAATCCCACTGGCACATCTTCCACTGAGGAAGCGAAACCTGGGAACTTTGGGTCGGGCTCTCCAATCTCTGGTGCTGAGGTCACCGAGGTGGTTAAAAAAGTCCTCGGTGGCAGGGCCCCAGGGGTGGACGAGATTTGCCCTGAGTTCCTTAAGGCTCTGGATGTTGTAGGGTTGTGTTGGCTTACATGACTCTGCAATATTATGTGGACATCAGGGGCAGTTCCCCTGAATTGGCAGATCGGGGTGGTGGTCCCCCTATTCAAAAAGGGGGACTGTAGAGTGTGTTCCAACTACAGGGGTATCACACTCTTAAGCCTCCCTGGTAAGATCTATTTGGGGGTTCAGGAGAGGAGGGTCTGACAGATAGTCGAACCTCGGATTCAGGAGGAGCAATGCAGTTTTTGTCCTGGTCGTGGAACACTGGTCCAGCTCTACACCCTTAGCAGGGTCCTGGAGGGTACATGGGAGTTTGCCCAACCAGTCTGCATGTGCTTTGTGGACTTGGAGAAGGCATTCGACCGCGTCCCTCGGGGAGCCCTGTGAGGGGTACTCCGGGAGTATGGGGTACCAGGCTCTTTAATACGGGCTGTTAGGTCCCTGTACGACCGTGTCAGAGCTTGGTCCGCATTGCTAGCAGTAAGTCAGGCTCGTTCCCATTGAGAGTTGGACTCCGCCAAGGTTGCCCTTTGTCACCGATTCTGTTCTTAACTTTTATGGACAGAATTTCTAGGGGCAACCAAGGTGTTGAGGGGATCCATTTTGGTGGCCTTAGAATCGCATCTCTGTTTTTTGCAGATAATGTGGTCCTACTGGCTTCATCAGGTCGTGATCTACAGCTTTCAATGAAGCGGTTTGCAGCCGAGTATGACGCGGCCGGGATGAGGATCAGCTCCTTCAAATCCGAGGCCATGTTCTTGAGCCGGAAAAGGGTAGAGTGCCCTCTCCGTGTCGGGGAGGAGGTCCTGCCCCAAGTGGAGGAGTTTAAGTATCTTGGGGTTTTGTTCACGAATGAGGGAAAACTGGAGCGTGAGATCAATAGGCGGATAGGTGCAGCATCGGCAGTGAAGCAGGCGCTATACAGTCTGTCGTGGTGGAGATCTGAGTCAAAAGGCAAAGCTCTCAATTTACAGGTCGATCTACGTTTCTACCCTCATCTATGTTCATGAGTTTTGGGTTGTGACCAAAAGAACGAGATCTCGGATACAAGCGGCTGAAATGAGTTTTCTCCGCAGGGTGTCTGGACTCTCCCTTAGAGATAGGGTGAGAAGCTCAGTCATCCGGGAGGGACTCAGAGTAGAGCCGCTGCTTCTCAACATTGAGAGGAGCCAGTTGAGGTGGCTTGGGCATCTGGTTAGGATGCCTCCTGGACGCCTCCCTGGTGAGGTGTTCCAGGCATGTCCCCCCAGGAGGAGACCCAGAGGAAGACCCAGGAGGGACTATGTTTCTCGGCTGGCCTGGGAATGCCTTGGGATTCCCCCGGAGGAGCTGGCCCAAGTGGCTGGCAGAGGGAAGTGTGGGCCTCCCTACTTAGGCTACTACCCCCACGACCCGACCCAGGACAAGTGGAAGAGAATGGATGGATGGATGGATTGGAATTCAGAATGTTTTGTGCATCACTGAACACTACCACCACACTAAATGTCAGCTCAGTATCTCTTAAAATAGGTGAGTTATCATAGTTTTTCCATTTTAGCTAAGGCAACCATCCTTGATATTTCTTTTGCATTAGGAATGTATAACAACTCAGTCTCAGCTACGACCACACCAAATTTCAACTCAGCATCTCAAAGAATGACTGAGTTATAGTCAATTTAAAGTTTTCTGAGGTAGCTGTGGCCGCCATGTTTTGTTCACAGACCTCTTCATTCCAGGTCATGTGACGTCATTGTGGCAGTTAGAAGTTGTTAAGAGTTCCGTCAGGCACTTTCAATGAAAAAAAGTTGTATTTGTTGGCAAATTTCGTTGGTAATTCAAAACGGCAATAAAGTTAATAGCACACATGGTGCTGAGCCGATTGCTTTGATTTTGATTTGTGGGGGTAGCCTACATGTTGCAGTTCGGGCCACAAAGAGCAAGACCCTTTTCAGGTGGATAATAACGGCAGTCCCCAATAAAATTAATGAGGTTTTTAAGCGCATTTGCCCATTTTGAGCTGAAAAAAAGTCTTCCTTTTGCTCTAACACAGGAGTTATGCCGACAGCTTCACAAGCAGATCGATTTGGTGGATGAGGAGCGATACGACATAGAGAGCAAAGTAAAAAAATTCAACAAGGAGGTTTGTCTTTTATTAAATATTACTTACTTTATTTTTGTTGCTCAAAAACATAATGCAAGAAAAAAACTGAAGAAATACAAATGTTAGATAAATATTTTGAACCTTGAAAAGAACAAAAGTTTTCTGTTAATCACATTTTTCTCAGATCGACGACCTGAAGGTGAAAGTTCAAGACCTGAATGGAAGGTTTAAAAAGCCTGCATTGAAGAGAGTGCGCATGTCAGCTGACGCCATGCTGGCCGCCCTGCTGGGCTCCAAACATAAAGTGTCCTTAGACCTCAGAGGCAACCTGAAGCAGGTCAAGAAGGAGACCAAAGAGGAGGTGAGTGTGTCAGGTTTGATC
>JBBPBX010042183.1:16683-28516 GCA_038048925.1 Garcialebias charrua
TCAACTATTTCTCAAAAAGGATTTTTTTTTTCCAAGTTCAAATAGTGTTTTTTTTAATCAAATGCAGATTAAAGGTACTATCTGCGATTTCTGTATGACCAAAACACTTAGAAAAATTTTCAACAAGGAAAAGCATTCTGCTCCCTCCCCCTCAGAGCTCTGAGGGGGGAGCTACAGTCCGTTCTCCGCTGAACTTGAGATCTGCTCCGCCCCCAGCTGCAGTCTCTTGGAGACGCTGCGATATTCTGTGTTTATATGTTACTAAAACCTTCTAAAAAATAAAAAATAAAACCATGGGGCGCTAGTCCAGAACACCAGGAAATCTTCAGAGCCTCTGGCAGCCACGTTGAACCCTACTTTTATTCACTCGTGACAATTTCACTTCCTCATTCATCGCAGTCGGCAGAGGAAGCGGTACAGAGCGGTGGATGAAGCGATTATTTGACTTTTGAAAAAAAAAAAAGTCCTGATCAGGGATTAAGAAGGGGAATTTAATAATTTGTGTGACATACAAAACAGTCCTGCATCGCTTTCCAATCCTTTGAACGAGAACGTGCGCGGCGCTGGGGCTGGGACAGGTGGGGGCGTGGGTTGGGGCGTGAGAAGCTCTGTTGAGGACAACTGGAACGCAGCTCTTTATTGGCTGATTAAAAACTCTGTTTTTATTGGCTGGAAAATGGCGTGTCACCTTTTCTTTTTAGAAATGCTTATTTACCACCTGGAGAAGCAAGGGGACAATATTTTTTTTTTTTTTTTTTCAGAGATTACCTGGCTAACATCAGTCTGTCAGGAGGTAGTGACAGAGTGAAGAAATATGTTTATAAAAAAAGCTACATACTGAAGCTTTAATACAAGGTCAACAGAACGATTAAATGCTCAGGATGAGAATAACCAATTTGACTCACTAAAACAACAAAGAAAAAAGAAAAAATATTATATATATATATATATATATATATATAAAAATTATAGTAATACAAGTTCGTAATATAAATAGAAACAAGCTCTTTTTTTGTTTGAGTACTGGTTCTCTTAAATATTCCTAATTTTAAAGGTCCTAATGCACATTAGCATTTCACCATATAAATGTACCTTAAATGTTTCAATGTTAATACAGTAACAGAGTATGACCTGCTTGTCCAGAACAATGAAGAACTTGTGGATGGTGCTCTTCCTCTGTCCCAACAGCAAGTAGGCTGCGTAGTGAAGTTGATGGCACCAACATGGTCCTGGATCATGCTTGTTCCACTCTAAGTATGAAAAACATGAAGGAGAAGAAGAAAAAGGAAAATAAGTGAGATTAAAACATATCTGCATTTTTACTTGCAAGAGGCTTTGTTTTCATTCTCCAGATCAATACAGTGTTAAGAAATAGTAAAACACTACCAGTGACATTTAGTATATAAAATTATTAATGTTTTTGATAATTTTTTATAAGCAAATTGAAATAAATGTAGCCATCAGAGTCCAATACAAGAACCAGGAGGCTAGGACTAATATGCTAACTCCACAAACAAACAAACAAACAAACAAAGAAAAAAAACTCCCCACTTCCCACTTGCAATCAGCTGAAGGTTTTTTCTCTCTCCACAAACAGCCATCTAAAAGTTGAGAGGCATATCAGTCAGGAATGGTAATATAATAATATAAGTATTAAATAAAGACTAGCGCTAGCTCCAGAAACACCAGTTGTCACTTTTAAGCTAGATTTATACTCGACGCGTCGCGCAGTGCGCCAGGGTGCGCTCGCCAAAAGTGACGCAATATCACAGTCCCCGCCCCCGCGCGCTGACCCCGCGCGTGTCGCGCACCTCCGAATTTTTCAAACTCCGCAAGGCTAGTGCGCGCGCCGTGGCGCTACTGAATTGATTGACAGGTCGAGTGGGGACCTCATCCGACAGCCCATGCTCTTCACGCCAGAGCCTGCAGCTGTCTGCGCCGCTGTGGTCGTGGAGACGGCGTCGCGACGCATGGAGGAATGTTTTGTGACACAAATGTATTAAATTCCGCTTCTTCATCCCTGATCTGGACTTTTCTTTTGTTTTTTTGCCAAAAGTCAAGTGATTGCTTCCTCCTCCACTGACTCCATGCATTAAAACCGCAAGACACAATAACTGTTGTTCTATTATGATTTGCTCCTCTAATGGTGTGATCACACCAAACAGCGTTTCAACTTCCAAAAAGCTGGTCACGCACGCAAGTGGACGCACTTGTGTTAATGCAGCGTGTCCAGACCTGAACGCCAGAACGCGAAACTGCTGCGGGGTGTGTGGGAGGAGCTTACCGGTATACCGAGTCCACTGCACTCCGCCAGGCGAGGAGCTTTTTATTTCTGTCTCTGTGGAGCAGACTTGACTGGTCGTGAAGGAATTGTCGCGAACACACAGCTACAATGAGTTTCTCTTCCATAGTCCATGACTCCGCTGGTTTTTTCTGTGTTCCACAAACAATAGGTCACGTAGTTGCACAATCATTTCCGCGTCACATAGGGACTCTCCCCCTCTCCCCCTGACCCCCTCTCTTCTCCCCCTGACTCTCCCTGATCAACCAATCAAGGAGAGTTGAACGGCGTTTGAATGGCAAAATCTTCAGCATGGTCAAGGAGTGCTTTGGAGGCTGACGCGGGTTCACGTGCACGGAAAAACGCTTTCCAGCACGCTCAACACGCACGTGACGTGACGCCCGACGCCAAGACGCGGCTGGAAGCACGTCCCCCATTGACTTTACATTTAAACTGGACGCTCCTGCCGTTGAAACGCTGTTCGGTGTGATCACACCATAATAAAGACAACAGTTCAGCACGCGAGTGGAAAGCCATTTGTTTTTGTTGTGTGACTTCAAACAGTTCTTCTTCTACGGTAGATTTCTTCTTCTACACCCTTTCTTGCAACATATGCACAGGTTTTAGAGGGTACTGCCATCTGCTGGTCCGTAAAAGAACATCACTTTGACATGCGCCGCCGTGCGTCAACTATAAACACACTGTAAATGCATGAAGCCGCACAGCTCAGTGCGCACGCAGCCCGCGCACTCCAGCCTGCGGACCAAAGCGTGAGTATAACGAGGCCTTTAGAATAAACAGTCAGCTGAAGACGTTTTCACGAACAGAGACTTCTAAAAGTTGAGATGCAAATCAGGCAGAAATGGCAAATAGGCATTAGATAAAGGGCTTTCAATGATTTAAAACCTAACGTACCTGCATCCAGCCTGCTTGAGTGAGTCACCCACGGCTCTGTTCCCAGTCAAAAAAATAATAATATATATATATAAACGGTCAGAAGCACACGATCAGTAGGTAGTAGGTACAGCTCACGTTGGACGTGTCCAGGGAACCGAAATCTGTGCCCATCATCTTCCCATTGTTTTGTAACGTCGTGGAATAACTTTGCATGCGCCATTTATAACGAGAGTCTATGGATAAGAGTCATGCGCCCCAAGGACCGGAAATACGTCACCAATCAGAAAACGTTTTTTGAAACAAAGAATATAACTCATCATTACCTATAAAATATTTATCCTACACAATTAAAAACATATATACTGTACATATATTTCCAAATATTTTTATTTTATAATTTCATTTTTTTTTTCTTTTTTTTTAAAAAAAAGTCTTCAATGTAAAATGGTGAATAGCTCCAGAAGTTCCAGTGGGGCTGCGCCCTAGCGCCCCCTATTGGCCGGCCGCCCCTGCCGAGGACCCTGAAAGACACCAAAATAAAACAAGAAAAATAACATGAAAGTTCTGACTGTTCATCACTAATTAGCTAAATCTGTCTGCTGTTTTTAATTTTAGTGTATTTATTTATTTATTTTCTCAGGAGAAGGAGACAAGTGATTGGAGGAAGAATGTTGAAGATAAGTCTGGGATGTACGGCAGAAAAAAGATGTTCGAGACAGAGGCCTAAAAATCCTGCTGATTTTTGAATGTGTGTCTAATTTGAGTCCAAGTTACTGCATGCTGAAAAATGTAAACGTGTCAGTTTAATTAAATAATAAAAAAGTAATCATAAAAAGGTTAAATTGTTTTAAACGTCTGTGCATTGTGAGTGCAGTCAGAAGAGTTGTTGCCTCTCATCGAGAAGGTCGTTGGATTAAATCCCAGCCAGGGGTCTTTCTGGGTGGAGTTTGGATGTTCTCTCCGTGCATGCATGGGTTTTTTCCAGATACTCCAGTTTCCTCCCACAGACCAAAAACATGCATGTTAGACTGACTGGTAACTCTAAATTGTATCTAGGTCTGAGTGAGAGAGTAAATGGTTGTTTGCCTCGTTTGTCTCTTTGTGTCCCTGTGATGGACTGGAGACCTGTCCAGGGTGTCCCCCACCTTTTGCACCATGACTGTTGGACATCAGTGACCCCTGTGACCCAAAAAGTTAAAAGCGGGTCAAGATAATGGATGGATAAATGGATATTTGCATTGCAGCATAGTATCAGAATCAGAAGATCTTTATTGACATTGCACCGAGGTACAACGGGAATATGTACGCACAGTCGTCTGAAAGCGGGACTAAGTGTACGAAGCTGCAGCTGATTATCAGCGCGGCCATCTTATTCCTTATCAGAATAATAATCTTAGATATGAAAAGGGGGAAATAACATTGTGTGTTTAATAACAGTTGTTAACAAAACAAATGGTTCAATTTAAAAAAAACTTGCAAAATTTCCAATCTTCTTCTTTCAGCTTTTCCTTCCACAGCGAGTCATCCTCCTTTGTCTCACTCTGTCCTCTGCATCCTCTGTCCTCACTCAAACTACCTCCATGTGGTCTCTAATTTGCAAAACTTCTGTTTTTATTTTCACTGATTTATTGTACCAGTTTTTATCTTTTCTATCCTGTTAAGCACCTTGGTCAATGCAAGGCATTGTAGGAAGGTGCTATACAAATAAAGTTTATTATTATTATTAGGTCCGAGCAGCGAAGCGCTGCGAAGGCCTATTGTAATCGCTCGATTTCTTCATTATTATTTTTCCGTCACTTCGCTTGGCTGTTTGGGGCCTTTAACATATTCAAAAACTCACCAAACTTGACCCAAAATTGTCCCCCGACTAAAATCTTTGGATTCTGGTGGAATCGCAAGTGGGCGTGGCCAAACTGCTCTACAACGCCCCCTAACGTGAGTTGGGGGAAACCGTAGGTCGTACATATCTGAAACTCGGTACATAGGTAGATCCCCCGATTCAAGAAAAAACGTCTCTTGGAGGTACCCTCTAAAATGCACAGGGGGGGGTGGCCATTTTGGGTCAAAGGTCAAATTTTGGTCATTTTTCATTTTTACTCATGTCGAACCTTGACAAACTCCTTCTCAGGCGTTCGACCTATCGGCTTCATTCTTGGCATGGGCCTTTAAAGGTTATCAATAAAATTGACTTTTCGTATATGTTCAGGGGGCGTGGCAGAGCGGTGAACTTGGCGTACTCGCCAAAACAAACAAAACACTACAACTTTCTCATTAAATGGTCAATTGACACCAAACTTAGCATGAGAGATCCTGGTTGGATGCCTGACGATCCTATGTTGTCATAGTCTGACCTCACCTAAGCCCCGCCCCCTCAGAACAGGAAGTGACTTTTTTGCTTGGAAAGCTCAAACTCTGGCTCTCTTGATCTAATCAAGATGATCTTGTGTCAGATGACTGATAACAAGTTGGTATCACTTGTTTTAAAGCACCAATGGTTTACAGCAGAGGGGCGTGGCCGTGGCAGCGCAGCGATGTCACAGGTCACGCCACCGCCATACATTTTGCTCTAGATTCCACATGTTTCAGCCCAGCTGCACCAAACGTACTGACATCGATCCTTGTTCACCCCCCGGCAGGGATCCGGTGCAATACTTGGTGGGCGTGGCCTAATTCCTCAACAGCGCCCTCTAGAATATTAAAAAAAAACAGCCCCCAGCCATGCTTTATCCCAGAATTATGAAACTTGGTACACATGTGTATCTCGTCAGGACCTACAAAAAAGTCTCTTGGAGCAATGGTCCAAAGCCAACAGGAAGTCGGCCATTTTAGGTCAAAGTCACAATTTTGTCTATTTCATTGACGTCATATCTGAGCGAACTCGTCCTAGAGCTTTCGAGATCCAGGCGTCAAACTCGGTCAGCACAATCTTGAGGCATTGAAGGTCAAAAGTTGTTAAAAGTATTTTTCTATGTCAAAGCATGTGGGCGTGGCCAAACCTCAAATCTGGCCATTCTCCATGAAACATCAAGCTAATAACTTCCCAATATAAGCTCCCAGCTGCACCAAACTCACTAAGATCGATACTTGTCCATCCCTCGACAGGACTGCAATACAATATGTAGTGGGCGTGGCCTGATTCTTCCACAGCGCCCCCTAGAATATATTTTAAAAAACAGCCCCCAGCCATGCTTTATCCCAGAATTATGAAACGTGGTACACATGTGTTCATTGTCAGGACCTACAAAAAAGTATTTTGGAGCCCTGGTCCAAAACCAACAGGAAGTCGGCCATTTTGGGTCAAAGGGTCGTTTTGGTCACAAATTTCACACCTTTCTGGTGGTTTAAAGCCACTCCATCTCTCACACCCTTGACCTAGTCAAGATGATCCTGTGCTAGAAGGCAGATAATACATTGATCTGATGTGTTTTAAAACATTAGGAGTTTGCGTTGGAGGATGTGGGCGTCGGCGTGGCGAATAATACAAGACCAGCCGGTGATGCTGGAGCTCTGGAGTTTGCATGTGATTTTGAATATTTGGCAAATGCGCACCATGATAGCGACTAGGTGGACTAGCTAGAGTTCCCACGCTCGCCACAATAAGGCCGGAGCGGCGCTAAGATGCGAGGGCCTCAATGCCGCTTGCGGCTTTAATTATTATTATTATAAATGTCAGATAATTCTGAAAACATATGACAGTGGGCTGAAAGAGGAGCTTTGGTGTTGTTTGAGGTAATCTGGAGTTGCATATAAGCATTTTAGACAGGACATGAGGACAGCAGGACAGTGGTGAGATGTGCTGTAGGAGTGACAGATAGCTTCAAGGTGGAGGTGGGAGTGCATCAAGGATCGGCTCTGAGCCCCTTCTTGTTTGCTCTGGTGATGGACCGACTAACAGATGAGGTCAGGCAGGAATCCCCATGGACTATGATGCTTTGCAGATGACATTGTGATCTGTGGTGAGAACAGGGAACAGGTGGAAGAGAACTTAGAGATATGGAGGTATGCACTTGAAAGAAGAGGAATGAAAGTCAAGTGTTGAATCAAAGGTCAAATTAAAGGTTTAGTGAGACCAGGTGGTTCGGGCGTCTGATTAAGATGCCTCCCTTTGAAGATTTTTCGGGCACGTGCCACTGGTAAGAGGATGTGGGAAGAGCCAGAACTCACTGGAGGGAGTTGTGGGAGAAGGCCGTCTGGGTTTCACTTCTGGACCAGTCCATGACATGATTATGGATAAGCAGTAGAACGGAGATGGAACTGGTGATAGATTAAAAATACAATATACAGTATATATAAAAAACAATGAAAAAGTTAATTTACTGAGTTTTTAAGAGGTATGTTAATATGTGTTTTATCAGTGAATGAGGGGAGTTTCCCTGCAGACATGCATCTGACTCATTTGTGAAGTTGTCTTGAAACACATATACTGTACTGTACCTATGGGACAAATCCGGTTGGCATGTCGTAGACTGAGTCCTCTGGATGTGGGACGAAAAAGAAACTGTTCCATGACACGGTCACCTTTTTTGTTATCTACCTGGATATCACCTCAATATATCACCAGGTGATCGTGGTTTCACAGTGAGGGACCTGCTGCAAGAGTGTGGTGTGTCAATGTAATCGTTCCAGCATTCACACACAAAGGATGCCAGCTTATTTCAAGTGAGAAGATATTATATCGTTTTCCTTTGTTTTTAGTTTTCAAACTGTCACCCAACACACTATCTGTCTGTTTTATTTTATTTTGTCTGTTTATATTAGTCCTTCATACATCTTGCATTCATGGTATGTTATTGCTTTGTTTTCAATAAAGTTTTTTGACAGTTTTTTTCCCCTCCGCAGGTCACGTGAGAACATGTGACGTCACTCAGACGCCAGCCCAGGATCCTCTTGTTGAAGAACATCTCTTCAAGAAGAGGCTGCACTTCGGGGAAAAAAAGCATCAAACAACTGTAGATTTGATTTTAACAGAACTAAAACGCCGGCGTCTCTTCCGGAAGAGTCAAAATGACGGCAGCAGTGTTTTTCGGATGCACTTTCATCGCCTTCGGCCCGGCCGTCGCGCTGTTCCTGTTTACTATCGCCCGGGAGCCGCTGAGGGTCATTTTCCTCATAGCAGGGTGAGAAAAATGTTTTAAAGAAACGTGTCGGTGTTGTCGGGATGTCGGAGGTTTTATCTGTGTGGCAGAACAGACACACAGACGCTGCAGCTCGTTCAGATGTCGAGGAAAACAAAAGCAGCCCGAGCTAAACATGTTAGCTTAGCGGTATGACAGCTGGTAGCCTTTTATTCAAAAAATTACCAAATTTATTGGTTATTATATTAAACTTTAATATATTATTTTGAGCTATAATTTATAAATTTGACATTTTATACCTGGTATTTATTTAAAAGATAAAAATACTTGAGGATTTAAGGCTTGTCCGATTATGGAACTACGTATTTTATGTAGCTTTTCAACGGCAAAACCAGCTTTACTATTTAATTTTTTTTTATTTTGACAGTTGTAAACTTTACTAAATTATTTCACAACGTCCATTTACACATGTAATTTTAAAGTGACAATTTAACGAATTATGTAAATGTCTCCCCCCTCTTCTTTGTTACTAATGTACCTTTTATGAATTGGTAATCTAACATCCCCCCATTTTATTTAATTATTTTGTTTTTTGTTTGGACATTTATTTAATGTGCTGCTTAATTCTGACATAATTCAAGTTTAACATTTCTTCAGCTTATCTGTTTTTATGCATTCAAACACAGCTGCAGTGTTAAAAGTTTATTTGTTATTAATTTTTTTTTTTTTTACAAAACATGGACTTTTATTTTGGAGGTTATCCACCTTATTCCTGAGGGTGTCACTGTAGAAGCGATTATGTGTCCTACTTCCGTTTGACCCCGGAAGTAGAATTTCTACATTGGCTCCACGTTGTTTACTTGTTTATCTGTGCGCGTCGTTGAAGTTCTGTTAAAGTTCTGTTTTCTGTTATTTCGAGCTAATATTGTCACGAAGATGTCCTTGTGGAGCTCGGGTACCTGTTGCGCTGTTCATGGCTGTATGAATAATCAGACGAAGCTGAATTTGTGGCTGCAACTAGTGTGTGTTGAACATGCTCCGAAAACAAAAACCTGCATCCTTCTTTGTGGCTGGGCTACGAGAAACCACCTGAAAAAAGACTCTGTATCCTCCAGATGATCGAGAACACCAGGTATGATTTAAGAGACAGCTTTTAGTGTTATGATTTTATGTAGTCAGTGATTAAATGATACTAATATTTTCGTTCATAACTGGCAAATAAACACACGCACCTATATGTATGCTGTGTGTGCGTTTATTTATACATATCTATCTATATATATATATATATATATATATATATATATATATATATATATATATATATATATATATATATATATATATATATATAATATAGGTGTGTGTGTGTGTTCATAAATGAACCCTAATGTTTGTATAATGTACTTTTACTTTCAGATGGGCTTGATGAGAGTGTGGAGCTGCTCAACACCACCAGTCACATGCAGCATGACTGTTGGAATGTGGATTGACATAATGTCAGAACAAACCAACAACCTTATTCTATGGTTGCCCCGTGAAACAATTAAAGCAACATGTTTTGCAGAAAGCTAAAAACTTGGACTCCAGAAGTGAATCATACATGCAAATAACACTGTGAAATATTTATTGGCTGTTTCTCCCTCTGGAATAATCATGTTTATTTCAGATGCTTATGGTGGTAAATGCAGTGACAGGTATATAACACAGAACTCTGGGTTTCTGGACTATCTGCGTGCTGGAGATCAGGTGATGGGTGATCGTGGTTTCACAGTGAGGGACCTGCTGCAATAGTGTGGTGTGTCAATGTAATCATTCCAGCATTCACACGCAAAGGATGCCAGCTTATTTCAAGTGAGAAGTGAGAAGACATTAAATGTAAACATTTTTCTCAAACATGTACAGTACTGGTGTACTTGCTGTAAACGTAACACAACTCTTTAACATGTTTTTTTAAAGGATGCAATGTTAACTATATTTCATTTGTTATGTACAATAGTTGACTGTTAACCTTCTTACAAGATTAGTTTTTTGTGTGCACTGTATCAGTTAATTTTGGATTAAACTACTGTTTCTATACAAATTTCACTTTTTTCATTATCAGGTTTTTAAAGACCTGTCTATTTCATTATTTGTTTTCATTTACTGTATTTTATTAAATGTTCTCAAGTTGCTTCATTTGTGAATCAGTGAAGTCTTTGTCAAAAGAAATGTCAAGCTCCAGGTGCTCAGTTGGTGTCCAGATAAACATCTTGCAGCTCAAAAGTCCAAGACACATCATTGTTAGCTGGACCTGGGGCCTCATGTATCAACCATGCGTGCGCACAAAAACATTGCGCACGTCACTTCCCACGCAAAACCCCGTATGTATCAAAACTGAACTGAACGTGAATATATGCGCATCCAGGTACATATCCACGCAAGCTCCCGAGCAGGCGTACGCACGTTTCTGTGGTTCTTGTTCCTTTGGCGACACTTACAGGTGTTTCAGAGAAACTGAAGCCCCACAGTCTGTGGTTGACTTTAAGAGCGGCTTGAAGACCTTTCTTTTCAACCGAGCATACTTTACTCCTCATGATTCTACTTTTGATCTGAGTTGATACTGTTGTTGATTTTAATTGTTTTATTATTTGTCTTATTGACATTCAAATATGTTGCACCTTGTAGCACTTTGAGATTTCCATTAATGAAAAGTGCGTTATAAATTGAATTCATTATTATTATTATTATTATTATTATTATTATTAACAGTTCAAGATGTGTAAATGATTAATATTCCCTCCAAACACACGATTAACAAGTATTACATCCACATGACGCAGTGAAATAAAGGACGCGCAACGTTGTGCCAAAAATAAATTTAACAGGAACGGATTCATTCAGCCTTACTGGAGGTTATAATAAATAGTGTAACACGCAGAGCATTTATTTAGAAACAGATATAGTTTTCCGATCTAGGATATGGCTTATCAGCCGTTTTCAGAAATAATAATTTTCCAGTTTGGCACTACTGCTGCGCTCTGGGGAGCCGTGCATCACGCGTGCATACAGAAGCAGCGGTCAAACTGTTCCACAGAGGGAGCTGCAGGTCGATCGGGACTGTGCAGTCCAGTCCACACAAAGCCGGATCATGTCCAATGGAATGTCTCATCCATATGATTCCAAAGGCTGAGTGGTCGCGCTTGGAGCGCGCGCGCACCCTCACCGGTGTCGACACGGCAGCTGGAGGTGTTTCATTATCTGCGTTTATTGTAGATTTCTCCAAAATGACACGTGAAAGTACACCTTATATAACTTGTAGGAGAGCAAAAGCTTCACAGACAGACTGCGCACAGGGCTGCGGGGCGCGCGCTGCGTCTGGAGACTCCAACATCATGTCATGAAAAGTCTCCACCAAGACGCACAGACTCGTTTCTTCACATCATCTACATAAACAAAGATCTATGTTCTAGCAAACATCCAAGTAAGTTCCTCTGTGTTTACAGTAATAATGGTAATAAACTCGTGCGCAAAGTTAATATTTCCACACAGAATGAATGAATGAGCCGGTTCGCGCACCACAGCAGGGTGCGCGCGCAAC
>JBBPBX010042184.1:0-28516 GCA_038048925.1 Garcialebias charrua
TCTCTGCGAACATCATCGTGCTTGTGCCCAAGGCCTTGGTACACAGTATGAATGAAAATGTCTTGAACTGTGCTTGGGCTGTACTTAACATCTGTGTCGGCATGTTTTGAAGCCAATAAGATCTTTTGTTTAAGCCCAATGGTTCTGTACAGGAATTGTTGGGGTGTTTCATTGTCCCTTTGTTTGGTACACATGAGCTCCTGGAAAAACTCTGTGTTGCTTTGCTCACCAAGATGGGAGTGTAGAAAGGCTTTAAGTTCTTCTACTGTCAAATTGTCCTTATTCATTAACATCTCCTTAAAGTTTCCAGGTTTGATAATTCTGAGGACAGCCCTCACAATTTCTGTGTCACTGCACTGATCTCTTAATCCTTCATCAATCTGGCGACAAATATTGTTGTAGTTAATATCTGACCCCTGGTCTCCAATTTGGCCTCCCTGTATCTTAAACTCTCTACGATGAAGGTGGGAGAGATCTCTTAATGAGATCAGACCCTCATGAACCAGAGGTGTGCTTAATTTGTCTCTAATCTCTGTACTCTGCAACTTAATCTGTGACTTTTTAGGTGGTTGTGATGCATGACCCTGAAGGGCTGCATCCACAAGGTCCCTTAGCTCCAACAAATGAGCCATGCCAGTGTCCTCAGACTCTAGCAAAGTCTTACTGCTCATAAAACTGGTGATGTACTCATAGCAATCCTCTTCATCTGTAGACTCAAGACGAAGTGGCTCCACCTCCGAAACTAGACCCACTGACCTGGCAATCTGGAACAGTTCATCTGCAGGTAGGTTGAGCAAGTCCTTCTTGATGGACCACACCAAGCTTTTCCTCTCACCATCTGCCATAGCTGTTCCTTCTTCCCAGTAGTTGGCTACACTATTCAAAGTCCTGGAGCCCTTTTCCTCTTTGTCTCTTCCTTCACCGGTGGACAGGGTACGACGCCTTCCTCATCTGGTGAGATGGACGATGGAATGTATGAGGTCCACAGCATCTGTATCACTGGAACCACGTCCCGGTCTGGCAGGGAGTAGGATCCCGGACGAGCCCCCACAACTGTAACGGGTGTCAGAATCCCGGACCCGTTAGCAGCAGATGAAGCTGGAAAAACAACAAGTAAATGAGCACAGGGAGACGCAGTCTGTGTTGCTCCAGTTTCTCTCAGCTTATTTATTGAACAAACCAGCTCATTTAATTGTCAATACAGCCCAATTTATAGTTCAGTAATTTACTGTATATATAATCTATGTAGACATTTTCCATCATAGACATAAACATCAACATTAACGTTCCTTTAAACAGGAATAATCCCATCAACATCATATTTTGTCACAATTCCCTCAGGCAACATGTACCTTCAATTCACTGCATATTTATTCACACACAGTGACATATTTCATGGGCATGTATGTTACAATTATTGTAAACTGGCATAACTATCTTTGAATTCAAACTACTTTAAATGAATGCATTAAATCACAGTTTAACCTTCCCAACACTGTGTTTAGAACATAAATAAACCACACAGCCTGATAACAGTACAATACTCATACCAGGGAATATATATATACATATATATACATCCCTACTTACTTTACAAGTGATTACCATTAGTAATTCAGTGGTTGCACCTAACTAGCCTGCTCAACTGCCGCTCAACTGTCAGTGCTAACCAACTAGCATTACAGCCTTTTGGCTACTTATTCAAAACAAACTCTTCTAATATATTTTCACACATTGACACATATCTCTAAGCATTTTGCAAACAGTATTGAATGACGAAAGTACTTGGTTAAATGAACTTGAAGGTTATTCTCACCTGGAAAAACAACAAGTAAATGAGCACAGGGAGACGCAGTCTGTGTTACTCCAGTTTCTCTCAGCTTATGAGAAACGGCTGAGCAACGGCAGCTCAGAGTCCCCATGCGTCACCTACTGGTGAGATATCGTCATTACACTCCTTTTAACAACAAATAAAATATAACCCCATAAACATTTAAACATTTAAAGAAATGCATGTTTGTTTGTTTTTCACTTTTGTGAGCACACACCAGTGGGCATCACAAATAGCACAGGAAGAGTTTGCTAACATGGAGCGTTTAGGCATCGTGCAGCGCTCAAACAGTCCGTGGGCCTCCCCCCTGCACATGGTGCCCAAGCAGACGGCAAATGGCGACCATGTGGGGATTTCCGCCGCCTTAATAACATCACAGAGAACGATCGTTATCCCATCCCCCACATCCAGGATTTTTCAGTGCACCTGGCTGGGACCTCCATTTTTTCTAAAGTAGATTTAGTACGGGGGTACCACCAGGTTCCTGTGCATGTGGAGGATGTCCCTAAGACCGCTGTTATCACGCCTTTCGGCCTGTTTGAGTTTTTGCGCATGCCTTTTGGTCTTAAAGGTGCAGCACAAACATTTCAGCGGTTGATGGATTCAGTCCTAAGGGGTCTGTCCTTCGTATTTGTGTACCTGGATGACGTCCTGGTGGCTAGCAGCTCGGCTGAGCAGCACATGTCCCACCTCCGTGAGGTTTTTCAGCGCCTGGCAGCACATGGCCTGATTGTAAATACAGCGAAATGCCAGTTTGGGCTGCCAGTCATTGACTTTTTGGGCCACCGCATTTCTGCAAGTGGTGCCGTCCCGTTACCAAACAAAGTGCAGGCGGTGTCAGATTTCCCACAGCCCCAGTCTGTTAAAGCGCTACAAGAATTTTTGGGAATGGTTAACTTCTATAACCGTTTCCTCCCCAGGGCAGCACAACTGCTGCGTCCGCTCTATGGAGCGCTGAAAAAGAAAAAGCCCAACGACAGCGTGGACTGGACACCAGAACGCCTACAGGCATTTGGTGATGCTAAAGCTGCACTGGCCACTGCTGCCCTTTTGGCCCATCCATCCCCAGCGGCGCAAATAGCTTTAACAACCGACGCATCTGATGTTGCGGTGGGGGCTGTGTTAGAACAGCAGGTTTCCGGGGTTTGGCAGCCGCTTGCATTTTTCAGCCGTACGCTGCGGGACAATGAGCTGAAATACAGTGTTTTTGACAGAGAGTTGCTGGCGCTTTACCTGGCCACACGCCATTTCAGGTTTTTCCTGGAGGGCCGCCGGTTCACTGCATATGTTGACCACAAACCCTTGGTGTTTGCGATGTCAAAAATTTCTGACCCCTGGTCTGCTCGCCAGCAACGCCACCTCGCAGCGGTGTCTGAATTTACTACAGACATTCAGCATGTGGCTGGAAAATCCAACGTGGTGGCCGACTGTCTCTCCCGGGTGCTGATCTCTCCCGTATACGTTGGCATCGATTTTTCTGCTATGGCTGCGGACCAACGTAGCGACGCAGAAATACTCGAGCTCCAGTCCGGGCCCACGGGCCTCGAGTTGGAGGAACGGCAGGTGAATGACGGAGGTCCCCTCCTGCTCTGTGATGTTTCTACTGGCAGGCCCCGCCCCCTGGTTCCAGTTTCATGGCGACGCCGCGTTTTTGACTCCTTACATTCCCTTTCTCATCCAGGTGTTAGAGCCTCGGTGAAACTGGTCAGTTCAAAGTTTGTTTGGCCCGGTCTGCGTAAAGCAGTTAAGGAGTGGGCAGCAGCGTGTGTCCCATGCCAGCGCGCTAAGGTTAACAGGCACACCAAAGCACCTTTGGAACCCTTCTCCATCCCAGGTCGGCGGTTTGATCATGTGCACGTAGACCTGGTGGGCCCTCTGCCTCCATCACAAGGTTTTACTCATCTGCTGACTATGATAGACCGGACCACCAGGTGGCCTGAGGTGGTTCCTTTGACATCCACGACATCTGCAGTGGTGGCCCGGGCATTTTTGTCTACCTGGGTGGCGCGTTTTGGCCCCCCTTCAGACATTACATCAGACCGGGGCCCGCAGTTTGTTTCTGAACTTTGGTCTACCATGGCCAAGGGTCTGGGGACTAACGTTCACAGGACCACCGCTTACAACCCCCAAGCTAATGGTTTGTGTGAACGGTTTCACAGATCATTGAAAGCTGCACTGCGTGCTGCATTGACCGGTGACAACTGGATTGACCGTCTTCCCTGGGTTTTGTTGGGTTTACGTACCGCAACCAAAGAGGACCTGAGCTCTTCCCCGGCTGAACTGGTTTTCGGTCAACCTGTGCGCGTCCCCGGTGAGTTTTTACCTGAGGTACCCTCACCACAGTTTGCTCCACCGTTGCTCCATTTTTCACCTCAGGAGGCCCCTTTTCGTGTCCCTGGCCCGGTACACCATTGTTTACCGCAGTCATTTGTCCCTAAGAGTCTGGAGTCCTCTAAATTTGTTTTTGTCAAACACAATGCACACAGGACACCACTACAGCCTTTGTATGATGGACCGTTTCGGGTTCTTCAACCAGGTCCAAAACATTTCCTTTTAGATTTAGGGGGTCGTACTGAGACTGTCTGTATCGATAGGCTTAAACCAGCTCATGTTATGTCAGATGATCAGGTTGTTACGGCCCAGGCTCCTCGCAGGGGCAGACCTCCATCCACATTGTTAACGGACTGCTGTCCCCCTGCCAGAGACTCTCAACGTCCATTGGAGCCCGAATCTTCTGCAGGCCCTCCTCGTAGCCCTCCGCTTCATCAGACTGGTTCTGCAGGGCCCAGGTTCAGCCGTTCTGGTCGTTTAATCAAACCTAAAATGCGGGACTAGTGATGGACCTTACTGGGTGTTCTGGGGGGGCGTGTGTGGTGGACCACTAGGGGGCTCTACTCACACCCAGTGGACCGAATGTGTTACAGGATGCTTTTATTGTGAAAGGTCCAGAGGACCGGATGTTGTATGGTGAGAGGGTTGGTATATAAGGCGGTGTTGGGTGGTTTCCCGCCAGTTTAGTAGGAGTTGATTAAAAGTGAAGACCTACATCCCGTCTCCTGTGTCGTCTCTTCACCGCCTCCTACACAGTAACTATTTTAGAGTTAATGGCGCAACAAGAAGTAGCCTGACTCTCCACAGTAGCTCTCCACACTCTGCTTCTCTCATACAGCCAACCCACAGTCTAAGAAACATAGTCTAAGTTAACTTTTAGGAGGAAAACCTCCACTAGCCATTATGAAAGGTTAATAATAATCACGTCTACTTACCAATGGCCTAGCATAAAGCAATATGATCATCATCCATCATGTTTATTAGTAGCTTAAAATACCTAATTAAAACTCCAGTAATGGGAGTTCTACTGTAACCTTACCCAGTTGTAGGGTCAAGAGACAAACATATAGCCGTAACAGTATGAACAACTCAGCCAATCATGGAGTCCAATCTTATTTTGAAAAATCGCAATAGAGCGAGTCAGCAAAAAACAAGCCGCGAAGTAGAGAGGGACTACTGTACTTTATATTTGTACCCTTACTGCATGCTTAGTATTTCTTGTTTGTTTATTTCTTTATTTAGTGAGTCAAATCAGTTCTTCTCATCCTGAGCATTTCACTGTAACCTTGTGTTAACCTTGCATATGACAAATAAACACAACTTGAACTATTAAACAGTTTGTACAAAATTAGTTTAGTTGCATCCCGATATACACGGAACACTTCTGTTTGCTAACACATCGTGATAAAAATGGCTACAAGTCGTGGGATTACGGTAATGTCTTTACCGCATTTGTATGGCGTCACACGACCGTAAACTTTAGTTTAGTTTATTCATTCATTTTATAATAAAAAACAAAACAATACAACATTATACAATATACAACACATAAATAAAATGAAGGGTGGCAGTAAGAAGAAAAAAAATCTTATTTTAACTGACCCCTCTTACAATCCATCAAATCAAACAACAATCAACTTTAATTAATAAAAAATAAGAAATAATTCACCAAAAATATCAAACTACAAAGCAACATACATAACAGTATTTCATTTATACCTTTGCAATAGTCCATTTTTAATCATTTTCTTAAATGTAATCATTGTTCCAAGTGGCTGGGGAGAGGGAAGTCTGGGCCTCCCTACTTAAGCTAGGTTTATACTAGTGTCTCACGTCTTTTACCCCCCATTGAGTGAACCCAGCGATGATGCAATTGCGTGTGTGTCACCGACCGCATTGAGTGTTTATACTTGGCAAGACGTGGGGGATAAATTATAATAAATCCCTCCCTCTTCCCTCCCTCTTCCAACTTTTTTTATTTTTTAATTGAATTTATTCATTTCAAATTGTAAAAACACAAGAAAATTATTTATAAAACCACATTATAAAACAAAACAATACATGAAATGAAAGGAGGCAGAAGAAGAAAAAAATCTCATTATTTCTGCCCCTTCTTCAAACAAAATTAACAATCAATTCAAATAGCAATCACATATATAAAAAAATATATAAGATTTCTCACACAAAACCATAAATTCTGAGCTTTGAACAATAATAAAAGAATATTATAGTCAACCAAATCATTAAAAAAAAACTCAACCATGATTTGGACTCATGTCCTTTGGTGTTGCAGCGCAACGTTTTAACCACTAGACCACTACGACTTGTTGTATAACAATGGAGTTTGCTTTCTTTTAAAGGGTGCATGCAGGCGCGCATGCTTTTGTGTGCGCGCGCGTAAATATATATATATATTATATACTGTATGTATATATATGTATTGGTGTGTGTGTGTGTGTTGGGTGCAATGCGCAAAGTGTGCTGAGGCGCACGGTTTGCGTGCGCGCGCACACACAGACAAGTTCTCTTCAAAACTATCCATGTCTGTCAAAGCAAAAACAAAAAACGCCCACAAACTTTGAACCAATCACACGCTGCGAGCCGCATCGTCGGCTTCTCGGAGTTCTGCTTGGGGGCTATGTACACGACGGGCTGTCACCGGGGGATCACAGCGGGAGTGCTGCCAAAAGTTGCGCAATGTTTGCTCACTCAACGGGGGGTAAAAGACGTGCGACAGGCCGTCTTGCCGAGTATAACAAGGCCCTTAGGCTGCTACCCCCGCGACCCGACCCCGGATAAGCGGAAGAAAATGGATGGATGGATGGATGGATGGATGGTAATCATTGTTGTTGCATTTTTTACTTCAGTCTCAGAGCCATTCCATAAGCCATTTCCTTGATTTGAGGTTTGTGTTCTGTGATAAATCCACAACGCCAAATATTATTCCTCAGTATGCGATGAAATATGCAGTATAAAGCTTGGAAAACACTAGAAGCCAAGGAGTTTGCTTGTAGCTACTTAACTTCTTCGCATGTCAGCGCCGAATCTCCAGAAGACATTAGCCCCTTTCATAAGACGCATCAATCCGTCTCTGATGCGTGTTCAGATCTCCAACGAGCATTCAGAAAACATACAAACGCGGCTTGGTGAGTAAAGTTGACTCGCCTCTGATCCATAGGCGTAATTTACACGGGGGATGGGGGGGTTTTGACCCCCCCAATAATTTGATCCGGTCATTTCAACCCCCCCAATAAAATGACATCATTTCGTCATTATACATATCTTACATCAATAATTGATTTTCTTTATTCATTCAAATTTTTTAGTAAAATTGCTGCATGTTTTTAACAAACTCCCTGAGGACTGACCCCCTCCCCTGCAAATAATTTGGTATCACCCATCTCACCGGCTACAGGAAGTCACGTGAGTCACGGAGCTGCTCATGAAGTTGCCCAGAAGTTTCTACATGCATGTGTCCGAAAAAGGCCTCCTTTGGTCGGACTGATTACTCTGGCTGCCCGCTCCCTGCTATGGATGAACAGGTAGCTGTTTTTGTTTGCAAGATACCACTCATAAACCACACCGCGGATTTTTAAATCCAGCTGATTTCACATTTGGTTCAGCTCAGGAGCCCGTCTGCTGTAGTGAGGTAAGAAATATATTTTTTAAGCGTTTATTTAACTAAATTTAAAGAAAGAAAGCTCCGGTTTGACCCGCCTGGCGCCTGCATAAAAATCAGCAAACTTTTTTTTTTTAAATCCAGCTGATTTGAACATTTCGTTAAACTCAGGAGTACGTCTACTATCACCCATAAGTCAGCGAAGAAATACTGTATATTTTTAAGCGTTTATTTAGCTAAATTTAAAGAAAGAAAGCTCCGGTTTGACCCGCCTGGCGCCTGCATAAAAATCAGCGAACTTTTTTTTTTTAAATCCAGCTGATTTGAACATTTCGTTAAACTCAGGAGTACGTCTACTATCACCCATAAGTCAGCGAAGAAATACTGTATATTTTTAAGCGTTTATTTAGCTAAATTTAAAGAAAGAAAGCGTCCGGTTTGACCCGCCTGGCGCCTGCATAAAAGTCAGCGAACTTTTTTTTTTAAATCCAGCTGATTTGAACATTTCGTTAAACTCAAGAACACGTCTTCTATAAAGTCAGCTTAGTAATATATTTTTTCTCGCAAAGAAATAATTGTTTTTACCGTGTTTCTTTGTGAAGTTCTTCGTACTAGCTGGGTCCTGTCGCAGCCATCTTGATCAGGACAAAGCTGACGCGTCGCGTGGAGATGACGCGTATTAAACACCGAAGCGTATAGACCACTTTCACGGATTGCGCAATACCGGAAGCACCGCCATGTTGGAGACACTCGCGCTGTAAACACACAGTAGTTGAAGTCGGAGCTCCGGTTTTATTTCTGATTTGACCTTGTTGTCTGGAAAACAAATCTCTGTAAAGAAGACAGAAGCTGGAAGAGACTATGAGGACCAGCTTCAGCCTGCAGCAAAGGAACGTTATTTGGATAAAATACAGATAATTGGCAGCTAAGACCCATACCGGCTGTCCAACATGTCAGAAGATGAGAGGACCTTACCAGCTGTGACCTACGCAGACATTGTGAATTATTTGGTGTTTGGTGATTTATATTTAATTTTTAATTTGTGTGTGTACATATAAATATATTTTGGGTGTGTTTTTAAACACACACTAGCTATGTATTCTTATTGTAAATGTATGTGACTCATCACATCAGTCTGAGGATTGAAGCAAATTTTGTCAAAATGATCTTAGATCCCTGTTTTTTAAGCTACATTTGATCCCTGGATCAACCAGATCTGAGCGGTTCCAGAGAGCAATGCCTTGATTTTCCTTATTAATCCAGACTAAATGTGTAAATGTGTGTTTCAGTTCATCTTATAGAAGCTCTGTGCAGAACTACCTCAATGGTTGAGTGGTTGTCTTTATATAGACCTTTTTTACCTTACAACTACTTTCGAGTTTGGCAGAATATTTTCTAGTCAATACAAAAAGTGCACAAATAAAATGGTTAATGATACATAATGTCATTTATTCTGTTTAAAAGAGAGGTTTTCTAAATCGACGTGAGCTATACAGTATCAGCACCACTATATGTGAAACATATGTTGTAATATGTAAGTTGTCTTGTTTGCTCACGTCTGTGTGATATCCATTACAGAAAAAGCATAATCAAAATTACATTCATCAAATCAATACATAAACAGTAATGATATAGTAATTCATGCTCAAATCAAAAAAGGCGTTCAATACAGGATCAACTGGACTTTATTTGTTACTAATAAAGTCCAGTTGATCCTGTATTGAACGCCTTTTTTGATTTTATCATGTCCTGGACGACTGAGAATCTTCACCAGCATCATGCTCAAATAAAGAGTGCAGTGAATGAAAAATCATGTCTGCCCCATATTTGCAAAAACAACTTCAAAGTAAAGGTGGAACAATGTAAAATAAAAATAAAAAAGGTTCACATCAGCTATCACTCTTCTATCCACTTGTTCTTTTTACAATTCATGCAGCTACTCATAACCCACCAAAGGTGATTAACCAAGGCACAGCACACAAAGCCAATCATATCGATTAATGCAACTTTTTCTGGATATCTACATGTTTGAAAATCAATAGGTAGAAGAGGGCCATTCAAGATTGTGTATTTTTGTCTAACACAGCCTATGACACGTTCAACATGGATTCTAACATGTGCTATTTGCCATGTTTTTTTTAGTTCTTTTTTGTCGTCGGTTGAAGCGTTCAGCTGCCAGATGTCATCCACCATCAGCACCAACTGCTACAGACTTCTCTGCAGCACACGTCTTCAGTGAAGGCACCCAGTCTGGATCATCCTTGCTGTACAATGGAGCACGTCTGCCTAAGAAAAGAAAAAAGAATAAAATAAAAATTACTTAAATGAAGTTGTAAATAATTGGTGTGTTCATATGCATATGAATTTCAAAACAGGATTTACAACATAGCACCGGATTGTCAGTTGTCAAACAACACAAGAACAGTTAATTTAGGTTATTGTATGTGCTTCTTACATATTTAGTGTTTGTACGTATTTTTTGCTTTTCAACTTGAGAGCTAGGTGTGTAGTTTATCATGACAGTGCTCTTGTCATGAGTGTCATGACATGTCATGACAGTGACATGACACTCATGACAGTGCTCTTGTCATGAGTGTCATGTGCTCTTATGAATTTTGAATAATCAGCATAAACAACTCAACAACTGAAAGCTTTGTTAAGCTTTCAGTTGTTTATGCTATTTGTAAAAAACAAATAACTCAACAAAAAAATTTAACGTTCCATGTACATTTTATGCAGCACAGTTAAAGGATTGTAATAATAATAATTTTATTTAAAAGCGCCTTTCAGGACACCCAAGGACACTTAACAAACCAATTCAGTTCAAACATTATCAGTGACAAATTGAAATATAAAATACATAAGGATTATATAATATAAAATACATTTAGTAAAGTTAATGATAAGTCTAAAGAGATGTGTTTTCAGGGCTGTCTTGAACAGAGAAAGGGAGGTGGTGTTTTGAAGCTCTGTCCTCGTGCTCAATAAACTTATGATTCGTGTAATGCCCTAATTCACTATAATCTACTGTAAGAAATATATTACCTGACACAAAGTGTGCAGAGCAAATTCGGATGTTGCTCAGTTTTTTTCAATCCAAGTTCTGGTTTAGGCTGGCAGCCACAGACGTCCACGTTCCTCTGATAACTGCAGAGTTACTTCACCTTGATTTGTGATCACGAGTGGTAATCTGTAAAACAGAAGGCTTTTTCTCTCAATCTGACCGATTGTGGCAGCCATGGACACGACAATAATTCACCATTTTTTGATTTTGTGTGACCAGACGCGACGCACCACTACAATAGCTTTGAGGCTAACACAGCTATGTCGCCAAGATGGCTACTTCCGGTATTTTTCCAGGGTTGATGACGAGACGTGAAAGGGGTCTATAGTGTACAATTTTTTCGTGTTTATTGTTAATCACAACCCCCCCCCCAATGTTAGACCTAAAGTTATGCCCCTGCTCTGATCCGTGCCTGATCCGTGAGCAGAGGTAGTGTTAAACCCGCATCTGTCGACTTGTGAAAGGTCTCGGGGCTACGCGGCTTCAAACTGATTTGAATAATGACGTACTCTCCCGGCGCACACTGTCGCGCTGTATTTAAATGTGTAAACAACAACATGACATCTGTATTTTGCTCGCGCATCACTAACTATTCTTCGCCGAATCTTTTTCTTTTTTTATTGATCATCATGCGTGGGTTTCCTCCGGGTACTCCGGTTTCCTCCCACAGACCAAAAAACATGCTTGTTAGGCTGATTGGTGACTCTAAATTGACCCTAGGTGTGAGTGTGAGAGTGGATGGTTGTTTGGTGTGAGTGAGACAGGTCCCTCTTGTAAATGAGTCCCCGTGACTCAACGAGGCTAGCCTGTATAAATAAAGGTTGAATGAATGAATGAATGAATGAATCACGGAAATGTCTAATTGGGGTGATGCAGAGACCTGTGTGCTCCTGTCTCTGCGCGCAGAGGAGGAAAAAGGGACTTACCGGTACAGTGAAGGATGGGGCCCTTCTGGAGCGGATTGCTTTACTGATGCGAGAGCAAAAAAAACAAAAAACAAAAAAAAAGCATTCGGAGAAACACAACGATGTTCGCTAGCGTCGCCATGTTTGTTTACATCCACCTCTGCGGTGCGGTCCCACGTTAAACACGCAGCCACCACGTCCTCTGAGCAGCAGATTTCACCACGCCTCTTTTCAACACGCGCTCCAAATCGTTTTGTGAATGCTCCATTGAGGGCGGGCTGTGGCCGGATTCAACTTTGTTTTATGAATGACCCGATGGGTATTAAAGCCGGACTCGTCTGTGCGGGAACTGCGCGGGTCTGACTTATGAAAGGGGCTATTGATTGGCTGGAATGAAAGTTTGCCTGTGATTTCATTGGTTGAATTTTTTAACTCTTTGTAAAGTTCTGATGTCGCTATACAAATCACATGACAAAGGTCCATTTAGAGCCCCTTCCCCCCCCCGGGTGTCTCTTCTTCTAGTCTGCACACATTTTATGTGCTGCATACGGACAGATTGTAGAGCAGGGGTCACCAACCTTTTTGAAACTGAGAGCTACCGTACTTCGTGGGTACAGAGTCATACAAAGGGCACCAGTTTGATAAACTCTTCGAAAATAACAAAGCGCAAATTGAAAAAAAGAATAATAAACATATTTTTAAGAACATATTTTTAAGATAGACATTTTAAAATGAATATATTTTTAAGATAGACATTTTAAAATACAAAAAAAGAATAACTGAATAAAATGACATTTTAAATGCAGCTTAGTAGTGAGTTGTGCTATTTTTAGAACAGGTCCGCGGGCACCTCAAATGGTCCTTGGGGGCACCCGGGTGCCCGCGGGCACCGTGTTGGTGACCCCTGTTGTAGAGACTGCTGCACTCAGGCTGACAGTTTATTATAAAGCGGGAGATAACTACCGGTACTGTAAATATTTTGCTTGGGCAGTTGCACTAACTGTGGAGCATACCATACCATCCCATACTTATAGGCACTTAAAACTGCAACGAGGCCAACCAAAGTACTGTACAATAGAAACAAACAAGCACAGAAGACAGGAAAACATAAAATAAAAATATAGATACCTGTACAAATACAGCAACAGAAACTAACTAAAAGGGCCAACAATGTATAGTACAGAGAGGATCAAAACAAATCGCACCGTGTCAAAGGCAAGAGAATAGAAGTGGTTTCCCTTTTGGTCGGTTCACTTCGGTGCAACACATAGGTATGGGGAATTGCACCCCCGTGCGTTCACCTGTGAAGATTCTTTCATAACGCCTGTCAAGGCCAATGACACCTGCATGAGCAGGAGGCCCCGCCCTCCTGCTATAAAACATGCAGCACGACTCATTTCCGTGATCTTATTGCACGTCACCTCGCTTCAACCTGATCGCAGGACCCTTGTATCTGACTTAACTGTCCGACTGGAGGTGAGCTTGCTCCCTACCCAGGGCGTCACTACAAAGTATTTGTGACCTGCATACTGCTTAGTCTAGCTTGCTAACTAACTTTTCTCGCGTTTAGCCCAGCTAACGTTTGAATGTTCTGTCACTGTTTCGCTAACCTGTTTAGCCGAGCCAACGACGAGGTTCTTCGCACAGCTTGCTAACTAAGTTTGTCTCGCGTTTAGCCGAGCTAACGTTCGAGTCGATGTCGCTGTTTTGACGACCTGTTTAGCCCAGCTAACTGGCCCACTAGTGCCTCCCTGTTTAGCCCAGCTAACTGGCCCACGAGTGCCTCCTTGTTTAGCCCAGCTAACGAGGAGGTTCGTCGAACAGCACAATTGGATTTTAGACGTTTAGCCCAGCCAACGTGTGAGTTGCTGTCGCTGTTTCGACAACCTGTTTAGCCTAGCTAACTGGCCCATGAGTACCTCCCTGTTTAGCCCAGCTAACGAGGAGGTTCTTCGAACAACACAGCCGAAAAGGAGGATTTTCTGCTTTGTTACCTGTTTAGCCCAGCTAACAGGTAATTTTCAACGGACACCCACGAAGCCTGCCCGATGTGTCTCGGAATGTTGCATGCTAAGGCGGCACTAGCCATCGACACGGGAGACGCAGCAAAAGACCCACTGCTGTCCGAGGCTCTTAGACCGACGACGGAGCTAAAGTCTGATGAAATGGAGGACATTGTGGCGCTGTCCGGGGGCGAGTAGATGGATCTCCTCCAAACAGAACTAACGACACAAGAGTCATGTACGACGTGCGGGACATGCTACTGTAGGACGAGATCTCTTTAATGGCCTCGGGCAAAATCTCCGACGACAAAGCGGAGCAAGGCGTCGAAGAGGAAGCAGAGGACTTTTCACATAAGGCTGCAGCGGCGCCCGTCGAAGCAGACGACTCCACCCTAGCCCGGTTCGGCCTGTGCCACAGAGCGGCCGAGTCTCTCAAGGTGCCATGGCCCGTTCCTCCACCTTGACAACTACAGACGAGGCTGGCGGGTAATTATTTCCTCCCGAGGCAACAAACCTCGGTGAGGCACAAACTACCGGTGTTCCCAGTCTTTTTAACTGAACTAACATGGTCATGGTCGGAACCCAAGTCATTGCTGTCCCTCCCCTCTCCCAGTTTCTGGACTTGGAGAACATGGAGCCGGCGGGTCTGTCTCACATCCCCCCCCAGGGATGAAACACTGGCAGCACACCTGGCGCCCAAAACTTAGGCGCTACCCAGCAAACAGTGTCGGTTCTCAGCAGCACAGCTGGACAAGATCTACCGTGCACAGTGCCTTGCGGCCCGCGCGCTCAACACGGCCTTGATGCTGCAGGCGTACCAGGCAGAAGAGCTGCAGGGACTGCAGGAAGCCACAAACACTGAGCTGCCAGAAAATCAGCACTCCACCTTCCTCCAGTAAGCCGTTGAACCCACGGGCCTGTTCGGAGGAGCTCTGGAGAAGATCCAGAACCACTGTGACCTAAGGACGAAGCAGGAGGAAGCTCTGCGTGAAGGGATGCCGAGACGGCATTACTCTCAAGCCAGGGACTCCAGCAGTCACAGAAGCGTGCCTCCACGGCAACATTCACTCCCCCGACTCCCCGCACACAACAGCGGGCGACGTTCACAGCGGAGCAGCGCAGACGCCCTCCTACGGGACAACACCGTTTCGTCCTGAGACAGGCCGGGCCGCCCAGATTCTCCTCAACAGTGAGAGAGGAAACAGAAGTTAGCCTAACTCTGCAGCTGTTTCCAGACCAATCAGAGCTTATCCACCCACTGGGCAAAAGGAAAGCCTCTCAGATTCATCCCACGTTGGAGTTCAAGAAACCCTGACTGAATGGATGAAAATGTTTGTTGACATACAAAACACACTCCCCTGTTGGTGCAATAAAAGGAAATTGTTGTCCTCGAGCACTAATAAAAGCATGTTGTGTTCAAACTGTTCTGTGTCAAGAGTCAGAATTAAAGGGAGAGTTCAACCCTTTTTTCATGAAACAAATGTCAAACATAAAGGGGCCGGAGCGCCGTCTCACGCAGACAGGCCCTCTGCCTCTATTAAAATTTTGTCCACAAGAGGGCCCAATGAGCTCACAAATGAACATGTTGCTCAGGCTCGCTGCTCACCGAGAGCAGGGTCCACATGTGCACCGTTGCAGTGGATCATGGGAACTGTGGTCAAAGGTTACAGACTACAGTTCAGCAAGCCTCCCTGGTGGTTCAGTGGGGTAATAACGTCAATGATACACCCAGATCTTGTCCCAGCAATGAAAATGGAGATTTGTTCACTCCTAGAAAATGGAGCAATAAGGGTAGTTCCTCCTCAGGAAACAAACGACGGCTTTTACAGCCGTTACTTTGTGATTCCAAAGAAGGACAAGGGACTTCGCCCATTATTAGATCTGAGACGTTTAAACAGGCGACTGAGATCATTCAAATTAAACAAGTATTAAACGAATAAATTAAACAAGTATGGTATTAGAGGACTAGCACTACAGTGGGTGTCTAGTTACTTGAAAGATAGACAACAGTTTGTACAAATTGACGGCTTACGATCAAACCTCTGCAAGATCACATGTGGAGTCCCACAAGGCTCAATACTTGGACCAAAGTTGTTTATTTTGTATGTGAATGATCTAGTGAAGGTGTCTGGACTTCTAAAATGTGTTCTCTTTGCTGACGATACAACTTTTTTTTATTTTGGTAGTGATTTAAATCAAATGTCTGAGCTGTTAAAAATGGAGTTTGTCAAATTACAAACTTGGTTTAAATTGAACAAACTATCATTAAACCTAGATAAAACAAATTATATGTTATTTAGTAATAAAAAGGATAAATTGGATTTTTCTTTTAAAATTGATGGTGTTGAAGTTCACAGAGTAAGCGAGGTGAAGTTTTTGGGGGTAGTTATTGATGACAAACTGTCGTGGAAACAGCATATAAATTTAGTTAAACTTAAGTTATCTAGATCTACTGCGGTGCTTTACAAAGTGAAAGATTGTTGAATGATAAAGCTCTGTATCTGTTATATAATGCAATTTTTGTTCCACATTTAATTTATTGTGTTGAAGTTTGGGGAAAGGCATGTAAAACCATAACGAAGCCTATTTTTATTTTACAAAAAAGAGCTGTCAGAATAATTACAAGAAAGCATTACTGTCATCCGTCGAATATTGTTTCAACAACTTAAGTTGCTAAAGTTTTATGATTTAGTGGATTATAATATTTTGTTGGTAATGTATAGAGCCCATAATAATGTACTGCCTTCAAATGTTCAAATTAATTTTGTAAAGAGGACGAGCTGCTATAGTCTTAAGGGAACTGAGATTTTTGCAAAACCTCAGTATAGAACAAGCTTAAAGGGACGGTCTGTTTCAATACAGGGAGTTGATTTGTGGAATGGTTTAGGAAATAAAGTTAAATCTGCAAAATCAGTGCTTGTGTTTAAAAAAATGATTAAAACTAAATTGTTAACAAAATACTATAATTTCTTTAAATTGTTTATTGTACATGAAAATGTTAAAATTGAAATGAGTTTCTCTTTTGGTTCGATTGCTTAGTGATGACTATTGTTGGAGTGAATTGTTTGTATTGATTTTGTTTTTTGTTTTTGGAAAAAAGGGGCAGGTAAAATAAAAAAATTTCTTCTTCCTGCCACCTTTCATTTTACGTTTTCTCTTGTTTTAAATATTACATGTAAGAATGTTTTTTCTTTTAACAAATGTAAAATGAATAAATAAATAAATAAAAAATAAATAAATTAAATAAAATTCAGAATGTTAACTCTACGCCAGGTAATACAATCCGTGCACCCAGGGGATTGGTTTACGTCCGTGGATCTCAAAGATGCCTACTTTCACATCCCGATCCTTTCATTCATTCATTCAACCTTTATTTAGTCAGGTAAATCTTTTGAACCTCATGGGCTCATTTACGAAAGCGACCTGCTAAAACTAAAGAACAATGAACAGTAATGGTAGAATTTCCTTAAACAATAAACAATCAAACAATAAACAATAGAAAACAAAAGAGAGAGAAAAAAAAAATATATATATATATATATATATATATATATATATATATATATATATATATATATATATATATATATATATATACATATATATTATATACATATATACATATATATATATACACACATATATATACATACACATACATACACACATAATATACATACACATACATACACACATAATATATATATATATATATATATATATATATATATATATATATATATACATATACATACATATATATACACATATATATATACATATATACACACTCCTCCTTTTAACAAAGTAGCAAAAAACTAGCAAAAAACTAGCAAAACATTATAAGGTAGACGTATAAAATCAAAGACAGGAACAAATCTGCATTGGTTTTTGCCAGGATTCCAACAGATTCTGATCACGTGAACAGATTCTGATCCTGCCAAAACACAGAAAATTTCTGCGTTTTGCGTTCAAGAACACAGCGTACGAGCATCAAGTTCTGCCATTTGGGCTGTCTCTAGCTCCCCGGGTGTTTACAAAATGCCTCGAAGCTGCTCTGAGACCCATAAGGAACCAGGGCATCAGGACCCTGGACTATTTGGACGACCTCCTGATCTTGGCGGAGTCATAAAGCGACCAGGCCAGAACCCACACAGCTCTGCTGATGTCACACCTGAAGTCTCTAGGGCCAGGCTTTGTGATAAGCAAAGACAAAAGCCTATTAGTACCCAGCCAGAGAATCTGTTACTAGGGCCTCGAACTGGACTCAGTGCAGTATCATACAAAGTTGTCAGAGAGGAGGATAATAGCTTTCAATCAGTGCTTGGCTTTGTTTCAACACAATCGCGTGTTAACAATCAGACACTGTCAGCACCTCCTGGGCTTCATGGCGTCCATGATTGTAGCAGTCCCTCTGGGTTTGCTGAACATGAGACTGTTTCAACACTGGTTGCACGTGAAACANNNCCTGCAACAACAGCGGGTGAGAATCACTCCATCCTGCCTGCATGCCCCGAGGCCATGGAGAAACACAACAGACCTCAGCAGGGGGCCCCTCTGGGCCAAATCTTATCTTGCGTGCTTGTCACGACAGACATGTCAAAATCCGGCTGGGAGGGATATGCATATACTAGCACATCAGAGGTGTCTGGTCACAACAACAGAAAGAACTACATATAAACCAATTAGAGTTGATGGCAATATTTCTCTCTCTCTGAAACATTTCAGCAGAACAGGTCTGGTCTCACACCAGAACGTACTAGTGCGCAGCGACAACACATGTGTGGTCGTACACATAAACAAACAGGGCAGTACACACTCTCTGCCCCTCCTCCGTCTGATGTACAAGCTGCTTCAATGGAGCAACGTGCATCTGCTGTCAATCAGAGCAACTCACGTCCTGGGAGCACAGAACGTCACGGTGCAGACGCGCTCTCCAGGGGCGCCCTGCTACCTACAGAATGGCACCTTCACCCAGAGGTGGTGCAACAGATCTGGCAACGCTTCGGCAAGGCCGACGCAGATCTCTTTGCCTCCAGGGAAAACACTCACCGTTAGATGTTCTTCTCCATACGGGACGTGAACGTACCACTCGGTCTAGATGCGCTGGCGCACACCTGGCCTGGAACAATGCGCCTTTACGCATTCCCACCAGTGGCCCTAATACAAGCGACTCTGGAGCGTGTGCACAGAGAACCTCTCACACTGATCCTAGTCGCTCCAAGATAGACTAAGAGAGCCTGGTTTGCAGAGATGATATCAATGCTAGCAGGACAACCATGGTGTTTGCTTGCACGTGTGGCAATCGGTGTTTTAAATTAACATTCTATTTGTACCAACAGCGCCAACTGGGACTTTCACCCAGGAAATCAAATAATACACAGGTGTTTGCAATAAGCAGGAGACAAGCTTCCAAGTTAAAAACTATAAAAACAGAGGAATACCTGTCTGTGGCTGAAGATCTAAGAAAGATTACAAACCATAAAACACAGTTGGCGAGGTTTACTCGGGTCCTGGATGGGAGGCTCCTAAATTAAAATAAATACAGCCACCAGTGAACTCACACACACACACACACACACTTGTCGAATCCCTCCACCTGTCTGTGCTGGGGACTTCAATCACACAAAGAGGAACGCCACCATCCAGGCCACACGCACTTTCCTCGCCAATCTGTAGAAGAATAAAAAAAAGGAAATAAATAATTTAAACAAACAGAAAAGTGCACAAGCTACTAATAAAATACAGGTAAAGAACTCATTAAAAACAACGATAAAATCCAAGAACGGTCACAACAGCACTCCAGTAGGTGCTGCGTAAAATCCTCCGCTCCCTCTTCTGTCTCGTCACTCGTGGCGTGGGTAAGTCCACGCCGCTCCAAATGTTTGTAGGACGCGCAGCGTCTCTGAGGTTATTTCAAAACCCGGCAAAGCAGCAGTGGTGATTGTGGAAATAAATCTACAATTCACAATAAAATAGTTTAGAGCAAGTTGATTAACATAAGGCTCATGATTGTTTCCACATACGATCAAGCTTTCTCCTCACTCCCGCACCAACGGGAATGCTCACAGCAACACGCTGGCAGGAGGAGTCACTTCACTCGCCATCAACGAGATTGTGAATATGCTGACAATTATCTGCCGATATAAAAATACAGACAGGTGGAGGGATTCGACAATGTCATCAAGGTACAACAAGAGACTTTTGCACTGCTGGTCACCAAATAGTCGCTGTATCAACCTTTGAAAGGTGCTGGGTGCATTACAGAGACCAAAAGGCATGTGATTCCATTCGAAAAGACCAAATGGGGTACAAAATGCAGTTTTAGGCCGGTCTACTTCTGTTACGGGCACTTGGTTATACCCGCTCACCAAATCCAAAGTTAAGAACCAACGTGCACCCCCAATGCATCTAGGGATTCCTCTATACGAGGGAGGGGAAAGGCATCTTTTCTAGTCTTAGCATTGAGATGCCTGTAGTCAACGCACATACGCAAAGTCCCATCCTTTTTTTTTACTAGCACAATGGGACTAGCATATGGGCTGCTGCTTTCCTTGATTACTTGTGTATCAAGCAATTTATGGATGTGTTCTTTAGCAGCCTCATACTCAGAGGGAGGTATGCGCCTGTAACGTTGTTTGACAGGTGTTTCATCCAAGAGGGGAATATCGTGGGTAACCAAATTGGTACATCCCAAATCTCCATCATGTACAGAAAAGACCGAGCTATACCTTTCAAGTAAAGCTCTTACCTCACCTTGCTCCTCAGCTGACAAGCCAGTCATATCTAATGCTTTTATCTGCTCCTGGACTGAATGAGCTGAACTTTGCTCTCCCATTGAAACCATACCTGATGGTACTGCTTGAACACCTGCAGGCAAGCTGACAACATGAACAGCACTTAACGTACCAATGCGGGCACGAGGGTGTAACACCACCTCTGTATTGCCCACATTCACAATGGGGATGTAAGCAGTCCCCCTTGTGACCTGGATCAAAGAAGGTGAAATAAGGAGTCCAGCTGGCAAGCCTGAGTCCAAAGATTCAAACAAAACAGCTTTACCCGAGTAGCTCTCGGAACATGTGGCTGGCATAGTCTTCAGTGTGCCACCTGGAATATGGTGAACCTTCTCACCACACACTTTTACACCACCGACAACATCGTTCGAAGATCGAGTGGTAGCATGATGGCATCTGTGGAGAGCCTGTTTGATGAACTCTGGGACAGCAGAGACAGCTGGTGAGTTAAACAAAGTGGAACCATGGTGTCTAAAAAGCTCGCCATAACAACGACTAATTATATTCATCCCCAGAACACCTGGAGCCTGCCGTGACACACCACCAGGGAGGTCTTTGACCACCAATACCCCACACTGGTGAAGGAGTTTACCACAGAGTTCAATATCTAACTCTAGATAACCAATATAGGGAATAGCAAGGCCATTGGCAGCTCTGAGCTGAAGCCAGTGACATGACTGCAGTTTCTCCTGACCCCATTGCTCAAAATGTTGGGAAAAAAAATTCTCTGTACCTGTAGACACCATAGAACCAGTGTCTACCAAACAAGGGACTTGAATCTCTCCCATGTTCACATCTAAATGTGGACAAGATGATACCAGCTTAGAACCTTCCTGAAAAACACCCTTTCTGGAGCCGACAACTACCCCATCCGAATCTTGGCTCAATGACTCGGTGGGTAATAGTTTTCCGACAACTGAGGTGATGACTTAGAAGGGGTGTGTACCTGAACTCGAACCCCATCACAATCCCTGGCGTAATGGCCAGCCTTCTGGCAGCGCCTACAGATGATAGAGTCATGGGAACGACTCTGTCGGTTGGGTTTCTGCAACCTAGCTATACTCTGGGTAAGTTGGTCAAGCTGTGACTGCTGTTGCTGCAACATACTCCTCAGTTGGCTCAGTTCAGAGGGTTGGTGTGAACCAGTAGCCCCTTGAGAACAGCTCTGCACCCCATTATGCGATCCAAATGCAGATGGGAAAGAGGATCCCAGACCAGATACACTACTTGGCCGTACCTCAAGCTCCCAGCGAAATGCCTCTGTTCTAACCTCAAGCAAGGTGGCTGTTGGCTTCCTACGCACAAACTGTTTTAACTCACGTCGAAGAGCCCCATCCAACACATGCTCAACAAATTGGTCACGCAACAGTGTTTCTGTATTATGAAAATCACTAGGAGCACGGGATTTAACTGCCTCCATCAGACTCATTAGAGCCAATGAAAATTCCTGTAGCGTTTCACCATCCCTCTGACAGCGAGAAAAAAATGCCTCCTGGAGTGCCACATATGATTCATAACAACCATACAGTTCTTTTAAAATAGATATAATTTTGGCAGGGTCTTCACGCTCTGCAGTAGGTCGAAACTTAATTTCATCACGTGCCTCCCCCTCCAAATGATCAAATAAAAAGAAGGCCTGATCGGCCGTGGACAAATGGCGTAGCCTCATGCAGGCCTGTACCTCCTCGAGCCACTCAGTTAATCCAATGCCTCCCTTCCCTCTGAACATGGGACACTTTCTATCACGTGGCACAAATACAAACCTCTCCATTACAGAGGGGCTTGCAGTAAATGGTGACTCTGTGGTAGATCGTGTAGCAGGCCCAGCTGTCGCCTGTTCCTGGCACAGCTTTTCATTTTCAGCTCTCAACTGAACAATTAAGCTTTCCAGCTTCTGTGTGTCTGCCTCCATAACTGAGTCCTGACCCGTAAAGGGATGTTTTTCATACAGGACTCAAACTGGAGAGGGGAAAAAAATAAAATCTTACCCACTTGTTAAAATTCCACCAGTTAACCAGCTGCTGCTTTGCCTGAGAAAAACAAATAAAAACAAACAAGTAAAATACTTTGTAATTAAAACTAAAAAAAAATATATATATATATATTCAGGGACAAGCTGCCCCGGCTACATATATATACTTGAAACACAAGTCTCTGCTTAAAATTGCAAAACTGCCCTACCAACAAACGCCAAGTGTGGCAATCGGTGTTTTAAATTAACATTCTATTTGTACCAACAGCGCCACCTGGGACTTTCACCCAGGAAATCAAATAATACGCAGGTGTTTGCAATAAGCGGAGACAAGCTTCCAAGTTAATGATAATTTATTAAAAACTATAAAAACAGAGGAATACCTGTCTGTAGCTGAAGATCTAAGAAAGATTACAAACTATAAAACACAGTTGGCGAGGTTTACTCGGGTCCTGGATGGGAGGCTCCTAAATTAAAATAAATACAGCCACCCGTGAACTCTCACACACACACACACACACACACACACACACACACACACACACACACACACACACACACTTGTTAATCCCTCCACCTGTCTGTGCTGGGGACTGCAATCACACAAAGAGGAACGCCACCATCCAGGTCACACGCACTTTCCTCGCCAATCTGTAGAAGAATAAAAAAAGGAAATAAATAATTTAAACAAACAAAAAGTGCACAAGCTACTAATAAAATACAGGTAAAGAACTCAGTAAAAACAACGATAAAATCCAAGAACGGTCACAGCAGCACTCCAGCAGGTGCTGCGTAAAATCCTCCGCTCCCTCTTCTGTCTCGTGGCGTGGGTGTGTCCACGCCGCTCCAAATGTTTGTAGGACGCACAGCGTCTCTGAGGTTATTTCAAAACCCGGCAAAGCAGCAGTGGTGATTGTGGAAATAAATCTACAATTCACAATAAAATAGTTTAGAGCAAGTTGATTAACATAAGGCTCGTGATTGTTTCCACATACCGATCAGGCTTTCTCCTCACTCCCGCACCAACGGGAACGCTCACAGCAACACGCTGGCAGGAGGAGTCACTTCACTCGCCATCAACGAGATTGTGAATATGCTGACAATTATCTGCCGATATAAAAATAAATAACTACACATTTGGAGCTAGGGTAGATGCGTAGGAAGCCAACCTCACCTGTACTCAGCATGCAGCAAATGTAACACGGAGCGCGGTGTGACACGTCCGTAAGCAGGCGTCTTTGAATTACTGAACAGACGTATCAAAACAAGACCATTACGCAGGCTATGCTCTTTTATAGTGAGCGTCCCTAATGTTATTGGCTGAGCAAGCAATTATCCTGGCAGTAGGTGGAGTCTTCACCTGCTTCCTGCCACACACGCAAAGATCTCCTGATGCAAGCCTACGGGCAAAATTGGCACCCGCGCCCAGAAATCTGGGATCTGTGGGTTTGGTCCCTGAAAGGGAAAAATTAATCAGTTCTGGCCTCCCCAGTAACGTGGTAAACACTATTCAGTGTGCACAAGCAGGTTCAACACAGACACTTTACACTTGTTTTTTTGTTGTTGTTTTTTTCCATTTATAGATGGCCTCCCTTCACACCTTATAGCCATCCTCTCACTCCAATATATATTTTTTTTAAGAGAGAAAGAAAGAAAAGAGAAAGTAAGACAACAAATCAACAATTACTGTATCAACCAAAAGAGCACAAGGCAAACACACCCAACCTCCGTCCACAATCCTGCAAAGCACATGACAGAACACAACAATGGAACATACATGCATAAAGACTAATAATATTCATGAGCTTGCTTTACACTTTACACTTGTAAATGGCGTGTTTTTGAAGCCTGGTGTCAGGAGAGAAACATTGTTTCCTTCTCCAGCACCATACCACAGGTTCTCACATTCATATAGGATTTGTTGGAAAAAGGTCATTATTTTCTACAATCAAAGTGTTCTTATCTGCCATTTCTGCTTGTCATGAGAGATGGGAGAGAAGGTCACCTGGCTCACATCCTCTCGTGGTTCAGTTCATGAAAGGAGCGGTGCGCAAAAGGCCTCCGTGCAGAGCTTTAGTGTCTCAGTGGGACCTGACCTTGGGCCTGGATGCTCTCTGCGACATCCCGTTCGAACCACTACAGAGTGTTAACATGGACATACTGTCCTATAAAACAGCTCTTCTTCTGGCTCTGTGCTCTGCGAAACATGTGAGTGACCTCCATGCGCTCTCGGTGCACCACTTGTGTACACAGTTTGCACATGATAGCTCCAAGGTGACGTTACGGCCCAACCCGGCCTACGTCCCTAAAGTGCCTTCCTTATCATATAAGAGCCTCTCTTTTCAACTGTCGGCTTTCCCTCCGCCGCCGGTGCTGACTGTAGAGCAGAAGCGCATGAACGTTCTTTGCCCAGTACGTGCATTACGCATTTACATGGAAAGGACAAAAAGATGGCGCAAAACCAACCAGCTGTTTGTTTGTTTTGCTAACCCTGTTGCTGGTAAAGCTCTGTCTAAACAACGCCTCTCCCATTGGGTTACAGAGGCCATTTCTCGAGCATATACTAGTAAGGGCAAACAGGCACTCAGTGGCGTGCACGTGCATTCAACCAGAGGTTTGGCCACCTCCTGGGCACTGTTTAAAGGTGTTCCAGTGGCAGATATCTGTTCTGCTGCTAACTGGGCATCTCCTAACACATTCATAAAGTTCTACAGCTTGGATGACACAACACGTGACGTCACCAAAGCTGTTCTTTCAGCATAGGAGCAATGAACGTCCTCTTGCGTGTCACAACTTTAGGCCAAGTTTCTGCTTATGCATTTCCGGGATGTGAGGGCACGTACCCATACCTTTGTGTTGCACACAAAAGTGAACCGACTGAAAGGGAACTGGAGGTTATGTCCATAACCAATGTTCCCTGAGGGAGGGGAACGAGGTGCAACACAAGTTGGCCTCATCAATGCTTTAAAAGCTTGACGAAGTGATTGCAGATTACGGAAATGAGACGGGCTGCATGTTTTATAGCAGGAGGGCGGGGCCTCCTGCTCATGCATAAGTCTCATTGGCCTTGACAGGCGTGATGAAAGAATCTTCACAGTTGAACGCGCGGAGGCGCAATTCCCCATACCTATGTGTTACACCTCGTTCCCCTCCCTCAGGGAACATTGGTTATGGACATAACCTCCAGTTTTCAAGCGAGACTTAAAGACTGTGAGCCTGCCTGACACTCAGTGGCAACTCATTCCATAGTCTTGGACCTGCAACAGAGAAAGCCCTGTCACCTCTGAGCTTACGGTGATTATCTGGGATTGAAAGAAGTATCTGGTCTGCTGACCTCAGAGAGCGCTGTGGGACATATGGCTGCAGAAGTTCAGTGAGATAGGGTGGAGCGGAACTGTTCATCCATCTATCCATCCATTTTCTTACGCTCATCCGGGGTCGGGTCGCGGGGGTAGCAACCTAAGTAGGGAGGCCCAGACTTCCCTCTCCCCAGCCACTTGGAGCAGCTCCTCTGGGGGAATCCCAAGGCGTTCCCAGGCCAGCCGAGAAACTGGGTTTCTTTTTCAGAAATAAATCATGTCTAACACTGAATGCTAGGATAAGCCTTGTATCTGTGACTTTCCTTCCCTCCATTGATTACAGGTGACATTCTCTACATGAATGCTCCTACAAGCACCCTGCGGATGTTGTCTATCATGGTGCACTAAGATTCATAACTGGCTGTGATTATCGTACCCACCACTGCACCCTGTATTCACTGGTTAATTGGACATCATTAACCTCACGCAGACTCTTCCACTGGTACATCTTCATCTTTAAATCACTTCTTGGTCTGCTGCCCTCATACATCTCCTCCTACATGTCTTTGCGTGAGTGCAGCTACAGTGTGCGCTCTCAGGACATGATTACCTGCAGTGTTCCGTCAGTGAGGACTGAACTTGGAAAAAGGGCCTTCTCCTACTCTGCTCCTGCTTCCTGGAATATCTTACAAAAAGATCTGAAGCTCTCGGCCCTGACCTCTCTAAATGATTTTCAGAATCTGTTGGAATCCTGGCAAAAACCAATGCTGATTTGTTCCTGTTTTTGATTTTGTACATCTACCTTATAATGTTTGCTACTTTTTGCTACTTTTTCTTTTGTCTATTGTTTAATGTACTTGTACCATTGCTGTTCATCATTCTTTAGTTTGTAGCAGGTCGCTTTCGTAAATGAGCCCTCGAAGCTCAATAAGATTTACCTGACTAAATAAAGGTTGAATGAATGAATGAATGAAACATAGTCCCTCCAGCGTGTCCTGGGTCTTCCTTTGGGTCTCCTCCCAGTGGGACATGCCCGGAACACTTCACCAGGGAGGCGTCCAGGAGGCATCCTAACCAGATGCCCGAGCCATCTCAACTGGCTCCTCTCGATGTGGAGAAGCAGCGGCTCTACTCCGAGTCCCTCCCGGATGACTGAGCTTCTCACCCTATCTCTAAGGGAGAGTCCAGACACCCTGCGGAGAAAACTCATTTCAGCCGCTTGTATCCGAGATCTCGTTCTTTCTGTCACAACCCAAAGCTCATGACCATAGATGAGGGTGGGAACGTAGATCGATCGGTAAATTGAGAGCTTTGCCTTTCGACTCAGCTCTCTCTTCACCACGACAGACCGGTACAGCGCCCGCTTCACTGCGGATGCTGCACCTATCCGCCTATCGATCTCACGCTCCAGTTTTCCCTCATTCGTGAACAAGACCCCGAGATACTTAAACTCCTCCACTTGGGGCAGGACCTCCTCCCCGACCCGGAGAGGGCATGCTACCCTTTTCCGGCTCAAGACCATGGCCTCGGATTTGGAGGAACTGATCCTCATCCCGGCCGCATCACACTCGGCTGCAAACCGCTCCAGCGAAAGCTGTAGATCACGATCTGATGAAGCCAATAGGACCACATCATCTGCAAAAAACAGAGAAGCGATTCTAAGGCCACCAAAACGGATCCTCTCAACACCTTGGCTGCGCCTAGAAATTCTGTCCATAAAAGTTATGAACAGAATCGGTGACAAAGGGCAACCTTGGCGGAGTCCAACTCTCACTGGAAACGAGCCTGACTTACTGCCGGCAATGCGGACCAAGCTCTGACACCGGTCGTACAGGGACCTAACAGCCCATATCAATGGGCCTGGTACCCCATACTCCCGGAGTACCCCCCACAGAACCCCCCGAGGGACGCGGTCGAATGCCTTCTCCAAGTCCACAAAGCACATGTAAACTGGTTGGGCAAACTCCCACGCACCCTCCAGGACCCTGCTGAGGGTGTAGAGCTGGTCTAGTGTTCCACGACCAGGACGAAAACCACACTGCTCCTCCTGAATCCGAGGTTCGACTATCCGACGGACCCTCCTCTCCAGAACCCCTGAATAGACCTTACCAGGGAGGCTTAAGAGTGTGATCCCCCTATAGTTGGAACACACCCTACGGTCCCCCTTTTTGAATAGGGGAACCACCACCCCAGTCTGCCAATCCAAGGGAACTGCCCCCGATGTCCACGCGATATTGCAGAGTCGCGTAAGCCAACACAACCCCACAACATCCAGAGCCCTAAGGAACTCAGGGCGAATCTCATCCACCCCCGGAGCCCTGCCACCGCGGAGCTTTTTAACCACCTCGGTGACCTCAGCACCAGAGATTGGAGAGCCCGACCCAAAGTCCCCAGGCTCCGCTTCCTCAGTGGAAGACGTGCCAGTAGGATTGAGGAGGTCTTCGAAGTATTCCGCCCACCGACTCACAACATCCCGAGTTGAGGTCAACAGCACGCCATCCCCACCATAAATGGTGTTGGTCGCGTACCGCTTTCCCCCCCTGAGACGCCGGATGGTGGACCAGAATCGCCTCGAAGCCGTACGGAAGTCATTCTCCATGGCCTCTCCGAACTCCTCCCACGCCCGAGTTTTTGCCTCAGCAACCACCCGAGCCGCATGCCGCTTGGACTGCCGGTACCTATCTGCTGCTTCCGG
>JBBPBX010042185.1:0-28516 GCA_038048925.1 Garcialebias charrua
AGGAAATGGATGTGAATAAGATATTTGAGTTTGACAGGTTATGGAAGGATTTTTGTGTTTTCTGTTCTGATTAGATTAATCATAGATTAAGTGTTTAATTTTCTGAATGTGGTCTTAGCCCTTATCACAGACATCTCTGAATAAGAGCAGTTGAGCTTTTCTCAGATATCAGACTAGTCAACAGAGTAGTGTAGGGTTTTTCTCCTCACAGGTGTCTATGATGATGAAGATGAGATGGCCTGACTTGGCTAAAGCATAGTTCATATTCTTTGCTAAGGTTAACACATACCTGAAATGGAGCAGAGTATATGCAATGTTTTGAAGTTTGTTAAGAGTTGATAATTCAATTTTGGGTAATTTAAGGGTTTTTGAGAAAGTATTGGATTTATAAAGTCAAGTTAAAGTCCAGTTGTTTTTTATTGAACGCCTTTTAAAGGTATTGAATTTAACTTCATTATTCCTGCATATACCCTGTTGAGGCGTGATATTTGATAGGAGGGACAGTCCGCTTCATTTTATTGTTTTATTTTTATTTGTTTTATGGTTTCATTTTTACATTTATTTTTGTTTATTTTTGTTTGTTTTTGTTTATTCTTTATTACTTTTTCCGTTTGTTTTGTTTATTTCTTGTTACATTTATTTGTTGTTTTGTTTATTTTATTTTCATTCTTTGTTTTTGGTTGATTTCTTTGCTTTTTGTTACATTTATTTTTTAAATTGTTAGTTTTCTATTGCGTTTCCAGCATATAAGCTCTGACGGTTACCGTATATTTTCTGTTTAGTTTTTATTACCATTTATATTATTGCTTATTTTATATGAGGGTTTTATATTCTGGGTGGGTAACTTAGATGTAATATTGCTGTGGGAGGGAATGTTAGAGATTTCCAATGTGTATCAAGTTTTTAATTGCATTCTCACATAGAACATATAGGATTTTGTTGACATGATGTTTGTCATGTCAAAAGGGGAATTGAAATATATTTCTATCAGTATTACATTACACCCACTATGCTCCATTATTTGTATACACTTAATTCTGCCTTATAATGTGAAATGTGACACTAGGCAGAACGTTTTTCTCTCGGGCTTTGTTTTCACTAGGGAACAATTACACGCCTGCACATACACAGACATAACATTTGATGTTTACATTGAAGCTGATAGATTGTTGACAGAAAGGAGGGTCACGTGGTAGTGTAGGTGGTTCTAGGGCGGTCCTGAAGCAGTCCAAGGAGGTCCCAGGGTCCAAGGAGGCGGTGACGACATCCGGGGTTTTTATAACCGTGGCCCTGCCTTTGAAGAGTGTGTGTTGGACTGTGCTGGAGTCAGGTCTGTTGTCTGCTGTAAGGTTTATTCTTATATGTACAATAAACCTACATAAAATTTGCACATTCGTTTCAGAGCTTCCTTCAACCTTTTGAATTCGCAACAGATCTTAATGTTTTTCTTTATAGAAAATATATTAAAATAAAGTATAATATTTTAAAAGGATGAAAGTTACAAAGATCAAAAATCATCTGTCAGCTCTGAATGAGATCATCAGTTTGATGATGAACGACTAAAACAGCATCAAGTCTGCAGAAACAGATTGTAACAAAGTGACAGAAGATAAAAAAACATCAACAATGTTGTGAATGCTGACTCAGCGTTCACACATTAACATGGTTTCTCTTCATGTTCAACACATGAAACACACAGAAATGGGATTTCTGACCTCCAGCTGTGGTCACATGATCAAAACAGGTTCCAGATGTTCTGATGGAGCAACAGACAGAATCAGTTTTCATCTTTCAGGATTCTGGAAGTCCTTTGATTCCAGCTGCAGCTGTTGTGTTCATCTTGTTGTGTAGCTTCAGAGAACTTCCAGAAACAAAGAGTTCAGCCTGTGATTGTGAATCCACCTTCTCCTCTCTCAGTCTCTAACAAACACAGAGGAGGCTGCAGCTCTCTGCTCTGCTGCTGACAATAATCTGGATTACTCAACTACACACTCATCCACTTTAATCCAGTTCAAGAAGAACAACATGTCTGCTGCAGGAAGAGGAGGAGAACTGGAGAAGATGGACTGTAGAATTACAGATGTGGTGTCCTGCAGCTGGAAAGGATCGTTTCAGGATCAATAAGTGAGAACAAATAATCCTGTCACTTTCATCCAGAATGTTCCAGGATCCAGACTCAGGATCTGACACCAATCACCATGACTCAATCATTAAATGTCACTTTTTTAACAGGATCCATCAGAGACTCACAGCTGGACCTGAACCCAGATGTGTGTCCTTGAAGAGCGACGTGTCAAAGGATCATCTTATTGATTTTAAATCAGTCCAGCCTCCATCATCAGAGAGGTGAGCTGTATCTAAATGTTGTAAGTGTGTCAAATGGAACTGAGTCAGTCTGAAATGTTTTCATTCAACATGTGTTTCATGTGAGCTCAGCTCGTTTTCACACTTTTCTATGTTCACATGTGAAGCGGTGTGTGTTGGAGGTTTTCTCCAAACTCAGCAGTCAAAGTGAAAGAATGGATGTTGTAGGAGGAGTTTCTGAGTGTCTGTAGGTCACCAGGTGGTCCAGCAGGTGTCACCTTTGACCTTTGCTTCAAACACAGTGTAGGTAGGAACTTCCACTCAGGTGGCAGGTGTTGCTGGATGGAGGAGGACAAATAGTTTCTGGATCCTGACTCCACATGGACCTTTAGCTGGTGTTTGTCTCTGTGTGGACAGACAGAAGTGGAGCTAATTCTTCATGATTCCTCCACAGAGTGGACCAGCAGAGCTCAGAGGTTCCCAGTGCTCAGTCTGCCCAGCAGCATCCAACACAGCTGGACTCCATATTTATGGTGCGTTCATGTACAACAAGTACTTTTCCATGTGTTGTGTTCACTGTCATCTCCATGTTGCACTTTGTAGACCAGTCTGTCCAACATGTAGACCAGTGGACTGTCAGTCTGTCCAACATGTAGACCAGTGGACTGTCAGTCTGTCCAACATGTAGACCAGTGGACTGTCAGTCTGTCCAACATGTAGACCAGTGGACTGTCAGTCTGTCCAACATGTAGACCAGTGGACTGTCAGTCTGTCCAACATGTAGACCAGTGGACTGTCAGTCTGTCCAACATGTAGACCAGTGGACTGTCAGTCTGTCCAACATGTAGACCAGTGGACTGTCAGTCTGTCCAACATGTAGACCAGTGGACTGTCAGTCTGTCCAACATGTAGACCAGTGGACTGTCAGTCTGTCCAACATGTAGACCAGTGGACTGTCAGTCTGTCCAACATGTAGACCAGTGGACTGTCAGTCTGTCCAACATGTAGACCAGTGGACTGTCAGTCTGTCCAACATGTAGACCAGTGGACTGTCAGTCTGTCCAACATGTAGACCAGTGGACTGTCAGTCTGTCCAACATGTAGACCAGTGGACTGTCAGTCTGTCCAACATGTAGACCAGTGGACTGTCAGTCTGTCCAACATGTAGACCAGTGGACTGTCAGTCTGTCCAACATGTAGACCAGTGGACTGTCAGTCTGTCCAACATGTAGACCAGTGGACTGTCAGTCTGTCCAACATGTAGACCAGTGGACTGTCAGTCTGTCCAACATGTAGACCAGTGGACTGTCAGTCTGTCCAACATGTAGACCAGTGGACTGTCAGTCTGTCCAACATGTAGACCAGTGGACTGTCAGTCTGTCCAACATGTAGACCAGTGGACTGTCAGTCTGTCCAACATGTAGACCAGTGGACTGTCAGTCTGTCCAACATGTAGACCAGTGGACTGTCAGTCTGTCCAACATGTAGACCAGTGGACTGTCAGTCTGTCCAACATGTAGACCAGTGGACTGTCAGTCTGTCCAACATGTAGACCAGTGGACTGTCAGTCTGTCCAACATGTAGACCAGTGGACTGTCAGTCTGTCCAACATGTAGACCAGTGGACTGTCAGTCTGTCCAACATGTAGACCAGTGGACTGTCAGTCTGTCCAACATGTAGACCAGTGGACTGTCAGTCTGTCCAACATGTAGACCAGTGGACTGTCAGTCTGTCCAACATGTAGACCAGTGGACTGTCAGTCTGTCCAACATGTAGACCAGTGGACTGTCAGTCTGTCCAACATGTAGACCAGTGGACTGTCAGTCTGTCCAACATGTAGACCAGTGGACTGTCAGTCTGTCCAACATGTAGACCAGTGGACTGTCAGTCTGTCCAACATGTAGACCAGTGGACTGTCAGTCTGTCCAACATGTAGACCAGTGGACTGTCAGTCTGTCCAACATGTAGACCAGTGGACTGTCAGTCTGTCCAACATGTAGACCAGTGGACTGTCAGTCTGTCCAACATGTAGACCAGTGGACTGTCAGTCTGTCCAACATGTAGACCAGTGGACTGTCAGTCTGTCCAACATGTAGACCAGTGGACTGTCAGTCTGTCCAACATGTAGACCAGTGGACTGTCAGTCTGTCCAACATGTAGACCAGTGGACTGTCAGTCTGTCCAACATGTAGACCAGTGGACTGTCAGTCTGTCCAACATGTAGACCAGTGGACTGTCAGTCTGTCCAACATGTAGACCAGTGGACTGTCAGTCTGTCCAACATGTAGACCAGTGGACTGTCAGTCTGTCCAACATGTAGACCAGTGGACTGTCAGTCTGTCCAACATGTAGACCAGTGGACTGTCAGTCTGTCCAACATGTAGACCAGTGGACTGTCAGTCTGTCCAACATGTAGACCAGTGGACTGTCAGTCTGTCCAACATGTAGACCAGTGGACTGTCAGTCTGTCCAACATGTAGACCAGTGGACTGTCAGTCTGTCCAACATGTAGACCAGTGGACTGTCAGTCTGTCCAACACGTAGACCAGTGGACTGTCAGTCTGTCCAACATGTAGACCAGTGGACTGTCAGTCTGTCCAACATGTAGACCAGTGGACTGTCAGTCTGTCCAACATGTAGACCAGTGGACTGTCAGTCTGTCCAACATGTAGACCAGTGGACTGTCAGTCTGTCCAACATGTAGACCAGTGGACTGTCAGTCTGTCCAACATGTAGACCAGTGGACTGTCAGTCTGTCCAACATGTAGACCAGTGGACTGTCAGTCTGTCCAACATGTAGACCAGTGGACTGTCAGTCTGTCCAACATGTAGACCAGTGGACTGTCAGTCTGTCCAACATGTAGACCAGTGGACTGTCAGTCTGTCCAACATGTAGACCAGTGGACTGTCAGTCTGTCCAACATGTAGACCAGTGGACTGTCAGTCTGTCCAACATGTAGACCAGTGGACTGTCAGTCTGTCCAACATGTAGACCAGTGGACTGTCAGTCTGTCCAACATGTAGACCAGTGGACTGTCAGTCTGTCCAACATGTAGACCAGTGGACTGTCAGTCTGTCCAACATGTAGACCAGTGGACTGTCAGTCTGTCCAACATGTAGACCAGTGGACTGTCAGTCTGTCCAACATGTAGACCAGTGGACTGTCAGTCTGTCCAACATGTAGACCAGTGGACTGTCAGTCTGTCCAACATGTAGACCAGTGGACTGTCAGTCTGTCCAACATGTAGACCAGTGGACTGTCAGTCTGTCCAACATGTAGACCAGTGGACTGTCAGTCTGTCCAACATGTAGACCAGTGGACTGTCAGTCTGTCCAACATGTAGACCAGTGGACTGTCAGTCTGTCCAACATGTAGACCAGTGGACTGTCAGTCTGTCCAACATGTAGACCAGTGGACTGTCAGTCTGTCCAACATGTAGACCAGTGGACTGTCAGTCTGTCCATGTGACAGAGCACCTGTGACAGAGCACCTGTGACAGAGCACCTGTGACAGAGCACCTGTGACAGAGCACCTGTGACAGAGCACCTGTGACAGAGCACCTGTGACAGAGCACCTGTGACAGAGCACCTGTGACAGAGCACCTGTGACAGAGCACCTGTGAGGAAGCGGACGCGGGCACACCTTGGTTGCCGCTGCTCCTCATACTTTTTGCTCTTTGAAGCCTTTTTTACTACTTTCTGCTGTTTTTTTTCACCGAGCCTTGTTGGACATTTCTACCTTTCTCGATTGCAGAGTGCGGCAGGCCTAGGCCTGTGTACAGCACCTGTGTGAACGGACGTCACGCGGGCATTTTTACCTTTCTGTGATTAAGTTTTAGAGCAACTGTCTTTTCTGACTGCGTTGTGGTTCTGCAAACGTTATAAGTTGCCGGTCAAAGCAGATGACCGCTTGTCCTGAGCCTGGGTCTGCTAGAGGTTTCTTCCTTCTAAAAGGGAGTTTTTCCTTTCCACTGATGCCTAGTGCTTGCTCAGGATAGGAGACTGCAGCCAGGCCAAGATTTGACTTGTTGCTGGATTCATTAGATAGAAAACTTTACTAGTTTAACCGGAATTTTATTAGTGGGGGCTGTTAGCTCCCGCTAGCTCCAGAACGAATTTAGCTTAAAAAACCACGTAGCTGCATTTATTGTTCGCTTACCTGCTGCCTCTGTCACCCTCCTGGGTCCTCTGGACTGTTTTGGATTTTCTCCTGTGCTCCTCTTCGAGGTAATGATCATTCAAATTACCTCTTTCTGCTTCTTGTATATCTTTCTTGGAGCCGTGGGCCTGCTGTTAGCGGCTAGCTCCGTGCTAGCTTCCACCGGATCGACAACAATGTTGACCTACTCCGCTTCGCAGCTGTTTGAATTTAACAACTGCTCCATTCCTCCTTCTATTTCGACCATTAAACAACTGGGACTTCTGCGTAGACCTCGTTACATCCAAGGGCTGCCAACTTTTCAAAAAGCCAAAGAGTGAGAATTTTGTTTGTGTGTGTGTGTGTGGGGGGGGGTGCGGCAGCGGCGGCGAGCGCGGCAACAGGGTTTGATTGTGCTGGTGAGCTTCACCTGCCCTCATCATGTTGGCTACATCCTACAATAGAAATTGACTTAAAATGACTCCCTACACTCTTTTTTATAGATCTGTGTCAGATTGAAATACTATTTCATGTTTGAATATGTATGGAGGACTGAAACTGACATAATTAGAAATAAAAAGTAGAAAGAAATATATTAATGGACGAATAAATAACTAAAACATATAAAAACCAATAAATAACTTAAAATGCACTAATTAAATAAAAAAGGAAACCTTTCCTGGATCAGCTCTTCTCCTATTGGTCAACAGACAGGATAAAGCAGAATCCACATGCAGATGTCTGTGCTGCCTCAGTTTAGTTTAAGGTTTAGTTTAAAACAAAAGCACAGGTGTTTTCCTGTTTGCTTTGTTTTAAACTAAACTTTAAACTTTAAGTGCATATATTCATTTAATGGTCTATTTATATATTTCTGCTTTTATTTCTAATAATGTCAGTAAGTCCTCCATAAACGTTGGTATTTACCACATTTTTGACTGTGTTTTAACTGTTACATTGTATGAAGAGCATTTTATGATGTACCCGGTAGGTTTAGTCAAAAATGACAAGAGAAAAGTTAAGAGACATTCTTCATTGTCCTGTCTCCTGGTCTTCCATGTATTCTTCTGTCTGTCCTATCTGTTGCTCTTCTGCTTGTTGTTCTGTCTCTCCTCGCTGCTGTTCTGTTATTCTCAGTTGTTCTGTCTCTCCTTGTTGTTGTTCTGTTGGTTGTGTTTCTCTCTGTCTTTTCTGACTTTGCTTGTTTGTTAAATAAAACAAAATGCTTTGCTTTTGTCCCACCAATGGTCTTACTTTACTGGACATTTTAGAATCCTTTAAAGAATTAAAATGGTTAATGGTCAAGTTGGTTTAAATGTACTCAGTTAACAAGATACCATTATCTACTTAGTTTATTCTTAATTTTCAATTCAATCTTACCTGCTCTTGGTGTTGCTAGGCAGACTCCGGCTAGCCAAACAGCACACTTTATTTCCCTTTTGAAGGATTAAAAAAATATACATTAAAGCTAATATGTTAATTAGATACTAAATACTCAAATTGTCAAATTGTACTAAAACTTAAATGTGTATTCAAATCATGTAAATAGCTTAAATTTTGTATCATTGTTGAGTGGCTTGGAAATTTGTACATTTGATTGAGTTATTTTTATTGATCTCGCTTTTTTTTGTTATTATTATAGAAATAAGGGGCAGGTAAAATAAGATTTTTTCTTCTCCCTGTCTCCTTTCATTTTTATGTTTTTTTTTTCTTTTTCATTTGATTGTTAAAATGTAAAAATGTTTTTTTCTTTACAAAATGTAAAATGAACAAATAAATAAATAAAAATAAAGATTGGAGCAAGAACCTGTCCCTGAGAAATTTTCTCCTGGAATGCTGAAAATTTCTAAGGTGCCTTGCAAAATCATCACCCTGCATTATTATGGAGATGGCGCTCTGCTGCTTCTTCTGGCCTCTGATTGGTCAATCTCACTGATAAGCTTTGGTCCCTGGCAATCAGATAATTTATGCCCCTTGGCTGTCTCGTGAAGATCTGATTGTTTTGTGCTTCTGTGTGTGCGTGACTCTTTAAGTTAAGTTTAGAAAAGTTTAATGTGTCTGTGTACGTTTTACTATGGATTTATGTGTTGTAAGGCACTTAACACATGATAAACACTTGATTATAGCACATAAAAACAGTTGCGATTTATACCATTTGTAAAATAGTTTCAATCAGTAAAGTATATAAAAGCATAATATTCTTCACTTTCCCTCTCTGCTCCATCCACCTCGTTTTTCCTTTCATGTTTGATAATGTTACACGACTCACCTCCTCTTTCTTTTTCTTCAATTTGCCGCACACACCGAGCTCTTGCTCCGTGAGTAACTTTCTGCTCTGCAAACTGCAGGTAACATGGAAGGTTGGAGCAAAAATACGGACTGATAACAACAACGTGGATTTTCTTGTGCAAAACACCAAGGGTTGTGGTGAAAACGTGGAGCGGACTAATGTATTTTCCCAATACGGAAGTGGAACGGAGTTGATTTTGACGTTTGTCAGTTTCAGCGTGAGAAATGTTAATGCGGCGTGAGAGCGTGTGAAACCACTCGGATGCGTGTGTCTCACGGTCACTGCGTGAGAGTTGGCAGCCCTGCATCCATAGAAGCTCTCGAAAGAAATTAGTTCACTTTAGGCAAACTGGCTCTGACTCGATTGCTACTGTCTGGTCTGAGAGACGTGTCGCACCTCGACGACGTCATCAGAACGCTGCGTCTGTGGTCCTTTGTAGTCCACAGCACACGAAGTGGCAAGGAAAACGTGGAGTGGACTTCAGTCTGCTTAAACCTCTTCAAAAACAATCTGCTCCAACTAGTATTAAAATAGAACTTTTTAATGTTCAATCACTTTCAAACAAATCATGTCTAATTCATGATCACATTTTGGAGAAGAATTTGGACCTCATGTGCCTCACAGAAACTTGGCATAGACCGGATGTGTACAGTTCTTTAAATGAAGCTTGTCCATCTGGATACAGCTATCTGCAGAGAGCCCGCAGCACTGGCCGCGGTGGTGGTCTGGCTGTAATCTACCGCAGTAGTTTAAGGCTGTCGCATCTGGTTTCTCAGGATTTTTCTTCTTTTGAATGTCTGGCTTTCAGCTTCAAAGCACCACTCCTGATGAATGTTATATTAATTTATAGACCTCCCAAACCGCATGTTTCATTTAACTCAGAGATACATGACCTCCTCACTTTTTTCTGCACCTCCCCTGTGAAGACTATTTTTCTTGGCGACTTGAATATCCACGTGGACAATTCCTCTTCACCTCTGGCAACAGATTTTAAGTCTCTTTTGGACTCTCTTAATCTCACTCAACATGTTGACGCCCCTACGCACAGCAGGGGGCATACTCTGGATTTGGTGATTACTGACACTGTACTCATCAATAACTTATCTGTATATGACCTGGGTGTCTCAGACCACAGGGTCATCTCCCTGGAAGTGCCTTCATCTTCGCCTGCTTCAAACCCAAAACGACCCATCCAGTTCCGTGACCTTAAAAACATTTCCCTTGATGTTCTGTCTGCTGATCTTCACACCCTGACCGCTGTCAATCATCCTTCTGCAGATGACTCTGTGGATTACTACAACCAATCTCTTCGGGAGCTCCTGGACCTACACGCCCCCTTGAAGACAAGACTGGTGTCTTTCTCGCGTTCAGCCCCTTGGTACACTGATGAGCTGCGCAAGATGAAGGCAACTGGCCGTGCTATTGAGAGACGTGTAAAATCATCTGGTCTCTCTGTGCATAAGCAGGCATATAAAGAACATCAGAAAGCGTACGCCTATTCTCTTAAAGAAGCACGCTCCAAATATTATTCTAACATCATCAACACCTGCCCTGGAAACTCTAAACAGCTCTTCTCCACAATAACTCGTCTGCTTAATCCCATTAAACAAACTCTTGAGGACTCTGCTCAAAAATGCGAGCTGTTTCTTTCATCTTTTAAAACCAAAATTGACACTATCAGATCTCAGCTCCACAACCTCCCTGTTCTCAGTGTGCCATCTACCCGTCTGCATTCTGGGACCCTTAACAGCTTTGACGAAGTTGTTCAGAGTGAGGTGGAGGCCATCATCAAGAAAATGAAGCCTTCATCCTGCGCCCTGGATCCTTTCCCCTCGTCTCTCATAAAATCCAATCACTCTGCAATAGGCCCACTTATCACTCAAATAATAAATCAGTCTCTTCAATCTGGTCATGTTCCACTGCCTCTAAAAACTGCCATCATTAGGCCTCTTCTGAAAAAATCTAATTTGGATCCCGACATTTTTTCTAATTACCGCCCAATTTCACACCTCCCTTTTCTGTCTAAAGTGCTGGAAAAAGCAGTTGCTGCTCAGCTGCAGGATCACTTACAACAACACTCCCTGTATGAGAAGTTCCAGTCTGGATTCAGGGCAGCTCACAGTACTGAGACTGCACTGCTGAGGGTTACTAATGATGTCCTCTTGGCTGCTGACACTGGCTCTCCCTCCATCCTTGTCCTCCTTGACCTCACTGCAGCCTTCGACACTGTGGACCATAGTATCCTCCTCCACCGTCTTCATGTGGAGGTCGGTCTCTGTGACACCGTCCTGGACTGGTTTAAATCTTTCCTCTCCAATAGGCTGGAATGTGTTAGTCTTGGCAACGCCACATCCCAGACAGTCTCTGTCTCCTGTGGTGTCCCTCAGGGATCGGTTCTGGGGCCCCTGTTGTTTTCCCTTTACATGCTGCCTTTAGGTCAAATTATTAATCAGTTCAACATTTCTTTTCACTGTTATGCCGACGATACACAGCTTTACATCAGGACTGGAGCATCCTCATCTTCCACCTTGTCATCTCCATCTTCACTCACTGCCCTCTCTGCCTGCCTGGAGGCAATTAGGGCATGGATGAATCAGAACTTTCTTCAATTAAACTGCTCCAAGACCGAGGCCATACTGATTGGCACCCCTCACCAGGTACAGACATCTACTATAACAACACTTTCCTTTTCTGGACAAGACATCCCCCTCTCCACCTCTGTTACTAATCTTGGAATAAAAATGGACTCCAATCTTACATTTGAAAATCACATTAAGCTTCTGTTTAAAACTTGCTTCTTCCATCTTCGAAACATCTCTAGACTTCGCCCATCCCTAACTTTTTCCGATGCTGAGAAGCTCGTCCATGCTTTTGTCTCCTCCAGGCTCGACTACTGCAACTCCCTGTTTATTGGAATCCCTGGCAAAAACCTTCAGAAACTTCAATATATTCAAAACAGTGCAGCAAGGATCTTGTTGCGAGTTCGTAAATTTGAACATATTACGCCCATTCTTCATAACCTTCATTGGCTTCCTGTCGCCTACAGAATTCAGTACAAAACTGCTCTCATTACACATCAATGCTTACATGGAGCTTCACCAGATTATCTGAAGGATATTCTTATTCCACACTCATCCACCCGGTCGCTGCGGTCACAGAACAGTAATCTCCTTCACATTCCGAGAACCAAATTAAGGACCATGGGAGACCGGGCTTTCAGTGTGGCTGCCCCCCGCCTGTGGAACTCTCTTCCTGACTGTCTGAGGGTCCCACAGTCTGTGGTTGACTTTAAGAGCGGCTTGAAGACCTTTCTTTTCAACCGAGCATACTCTGCCTCCTCATGATTCTACTTTTGATCTTAGTTGATACTGTTATTGATTTTACTTGTTTTATTACTTGTTTTATTGACATTTAATTTCTGTTGCACCGTGTAGCACTTTGAGATTTTCATTAATGAAAAGTGCGTTATAAATTGAATTCATTATTATTATTATTCCAACATGTAGACCAGTGGACTGTCAGTCTGTCCAACATAGACCAGTGGACTGTCAGTCTGTCCAACATGTAGACCAGTGGACTGTCAGTCTGTCCAACATGTAGACCAGTGGACTGTCAGTCTGTCCAACATGTAGACCAGTGGACTGTCAGTCTGTCCAACATGTAGACCAGTGGACTGTCAGTCTGTCCAACATGTAGACCAGTGGACTGTCAGTCTGTCCAACATGTAGACCAGTGGACTGTCAGTCTGTCCAACATGTAGACCAGTGGACTGTCAGTCTGTCCAACATGTAGACCAGTGGACTGTCAGTCTGTCCAACATGTAGACCAGTGGACTGTCAGTCTGTCCAACATGTAGACCAGTGGACTGTCAGTCTGTCCAACATGTAGACCAGTGGACTGTCAGTCTGTCCAACATGTAGACCAGTGGACTGTCAGTCTGTCCAACATGTAGACCAGTGGACTGTCAGTCTGTCCAACATGTAGACCAGTGGACTGTCAGTCTGTCCAACATGTAGACCAGTGGACTGTCAGTCTGTCCAACATGTAGACCAGTGGACTGTCAGTCTGTCCAACATGTAGACCAGTGGACTGTCAGTCTGTCCAACATGTAGACCAGTGGACTGTCAGTCTGTCCAACATGTAGACCAGTGGACTGTCAGTCTGTCCAACATGTAGACCAGTGGACTGTCAGTCTGTCCAACATGTAGACCAGTGGACTGTCAGTCTGTCCAACATGTAGACCAGTGGACTGTCAGTCTGTCCAACATGTAGACCAGTGGACTGTCAGTCTGTCCAACATGTAGACCAGTGGACTGTCAGTCTGTCCAACATGTAGACCAGTGGACTGTCAGTCTGTCCAACATGTAGACCAGTGGACTGTCAGTCTGTCCAACATGTAGACCAGTGGACTGTCAGTCTGTCCAACATGTAGACCAGTGGACTGTCAGTCTGTCCAACATGTAGACCAGTGGACTGTCAGTCTGTCCAACATGTAGACCAGTGGACTGTCAGTCTGTCCAACATGTAGACCAGTGGACTGTCAGTCTGTCCAACATGTAGACCAGTGGACTGTCAGTCTGTCCAACATGTAGACCAGTGGACTGTCAGTCTGTCCAACATGTAGACCAGTGGACTGTCAGTCTGTCCAACATGTAGACCAGTGGACTGTCAGTCTGTCCAACATGTAGACCAGTGGACTGTCAGTCTGTCCAACATGTAGACCAGTGGACTGTCAGTCTGTCCAACATGTAGACCAGTGGACTGTCAGTCTGTCCAACATGTAGACCAGTGGACTGTCAGTCTGTCCAACATGTAGACCAGTGGACTGTCAGTCTGTCCAACATGTAGACCAGTGGACTGTCAGTCTGTCCAACATGTAGACCAGTGGACTGTCAGTCTGTCCAACATGTAGACCAGTGGACTGTCAGTCTGTCCAACATGTAGACCAGTGGACTGTCAGTCTGTCCAACATGTAGACCAGTGGACTGTCAGTCTGTCCAACATGTAGACCAGTGGACTGTCAGTCTGTCCAACATGTAGACCAGTGGACTGTCAGTCTGTCCAACATGTAGACCAGTGGACTGTCAGTCTGTCCAACATGTAGACCAGTGGACTGTCAGTCTGTCCAACATGTAGACCAGTGGACTGTCAGTCTGTCCAACATGTAGACCAGTGGACTGTCAGTCTGTCCAACATGTAGACCAGTGGACTGTCAGTCTGTCCAACATGGATCTGATGTTTGGCTCCATGATTTCAGTCTGATGTCATTCAGATATTTTTCTGTTCCAGCTGTTGGAGGACAACATGGTCACTTTTGTGAAGAACGAGCTGAAGAAGATCCAGAAGGTTCTGAGTCCAGATTACCCAGAATGCTTAGAGAGTCAGAGGGAGGATGAGGAGGTGTTGGAGGGTGAGGATGAAGAGCAGAGGAGGAGCAGAGAGGCATTGATGAAGATCACAGTTTACTTCCTGAGGAGGATGAAGCAGGAGGAGCTGGCTGACCGTCTGCAGAGCAGTAAGAGGATTTCTATAAACATTTAACTTTTGAGATTTCATTGTTGAGATGAATTTATTCTTTAATTAATAAATGTTTTGATTTTTTTCATTCAGAACATTTTGCTGCAGTTTGTCAACGTAACCTTAAATGTTGTGTGAAGAAGAGGTTCCAGTGTGTGTTTGAGGGGATTGCTAAAGCAGGAAACCCAACCCTTCTGAATGAGATCTACACAGAGCTCTACATCACAGAGGGAGGGACTGGAGAGGTCAATGATGAACATGAGGTCAGACAGATTGAAACAGCATCCAGGAAACCACACACACCAGAAACAAGCATCAGACAAGAAGACATCTTTCAACTCCCACCTGGAAGACATGAACCAGTCAGAACAGTGATGACAAAGGGAGTGGCTGGCATTGGGAAAACAGTCTTAACACAGAAGTTCACTCTGGACTGGGCTGAAGACAAAGCCAACCAGGACATCCACTTCATGTTTCCATTCACTTTCAGAGAGCTGAACGTGCTGAAAGAGAAGAAGTTCAGCTTGGTGGAACTTGTTCATCACTTCTTTACTGAAACCAAAGAAATGTGCAGCTTTGAAGACTTCCAGCTTGTGTTCATCTTTGATGGTCTGGATGAGTGTCGACTTCCTCTGGACTTCCACAACAATCAGATCCTGACTGATGTTACAGAGTCCACCTCAGTGGATGTGCTGCTGACAAACCTCATCAGGGGGATCCCTCTGCTCGCCTCTGGATAACCACACGACCTGCAGCAGCCAATCAGATCCCTGCTGAGTGTGTTGGCATGGTGACAGAGGTCAGAGGCTTCACTGACCCACAGAAGGAGGAGTACTTCAGGAAGAGGTTCAGAGATGAGGAGCAGGCCAGCAGGATCATCTCCCACATCAAGACATCACGAAGCCTCCACATCATGTGTCACATCCCAGTCTTCTGCTGGATCACTGCTACAGTTCTGGAGGACGTGTTGAAAACCAGAGAGGGAGGAGAGCTGCCCAACACCCTGACTGACATGTACATCCACTTCCTGCTGGTTCACACCAAAGTCAAGAAGGTCAAGTATGATGGAGGAGCTGAGACAGATCCACCCTGGAGTCCAGAGAGCAGGAAGATGATTGAGTCTCTGGGAAAAGTGGCTTTTGAGCAGCTGCAGAAAGGAAACCTGATCTTCTATGAATCAGACCTGACAGAGTGTGGCATCGATATCAGAGCAGCCTCAGTGTACTCAGGAGTGTTCACACAGATCTTTAAAGAGGAGAGAGGCCTGTACCAGGACAAGGTGTTCTGCTTCGTCCATCTGAGATGTTCCTCTTTAAAGGTGAAGTCTGCAGTATCTGCAGAACATAAGCACATAGAAAAAATTTCAACAAGCAAAGCATTCTGATCCCTCCCCCTCAGAGCCATATATGGCTCTGCCCCCTTGTGGTCTGTTGAAATTCAAATTCAAGCTCTGTTTTTATTGGCTGGTTACAAACTTTGTTTTTATTGGCTGGAAAATGGCGGGTCACTTTTTCTTTTTAGAAATTTACCACCTGGAGAAGCAAGGGGACAATATTTTTTTTTTAGTTTTTTTCAGAGATTACCTCTCTAACATCAGTCTAGTGACAGAGTGAAGAAAGATGTTCAAAATGTATTGTTAGAAAAGTTACATAGCAGCTTTAAAGACTCTTGAGAAATGAGTGTCTTTCTGTGAACCCAGTATTGTTTCATTCTGAGAGTCCAGGATTGCTTTGTTCTTTGAACCAAGTATCGTGTCACGTCTTTTGAGTTGAAAGTTTAGTTACATCCCAGTTCAAAGTCAAACTCAGCTGTTTCCCCAACAACAAACCAACAAATGCTTCCCAGCTTTTCCAGCACTGGCCACTCTGGATGTAACTTCCAGTCAAAGTGACAGACTGGTCACTGGTCAGACAGACTTCCACTATGAGTTCAACCAGTGTTTCTCAGACGTCACAGAGTTAGAAGTAGACCTTGAGCTGCTTTGATGTTTGCTTTAGTTTCACAGCAGAATGCTCCTGCAGATGTTCAGTTGGAGCTGACTGACATTCAGTGTGACTCTGTTCTCAAGCAGAAGTTCACCACGTCCACACTGGACAGCTTCTACAGGTCACTGAAGGAAACACAGTTTGCACACATGTTCAGGCACAGACAGGAGGTGTTTGTTTTATTTGGCTCCACTTACATCTGAACAAACATCTCTGTGAAATGACCCTTTACCATCTGTGGAACCAGAAGCTAACTTCAGGTGGTCCTCTGGTGTGAGCAAGTTGTTCTGAAGTCCTGTCATCTCCTTTGAGACAGATTATTTTATTGTTTCGTTGAAATGATGTATTTGCTTCATGTTTGCTAATCACAGTCTCTGAAAGATCTTTTCTCCAACACTGATGCAGTTACTTTGTTTTGGTAATAAAGTTTTGACCGTCACATAGCAATAGGCAGCAGTAAGAGCACCACAAAGAGCTGCTTCTGCCTCCTCAACCACAGTTTTCAGTTGTTTTTATAAACTCCTTGTTTAACAGTAACATTCTAACTTCAGGAATCGTGAGGGTTCCTAAGTTTTACAAACTTATCTGCATTCTCCTCTCAACTTATAAAATTATTATTTACCATTATGCCAGACACTGCAGATGATGAATGAACAATTGACTCAAAGTTACTAACTGACAAAAATGTTCATGACACATTCAAGTGTTTCAGAGCAAATTAATGTTTCTTATTAAGATGTTATCAACACTTCTAGCTTACAGTTGCTGCTAAAACTAGTATAAAAATACTTTTGTAAATCAAATTTACCAACTAAAATACATTGTTAAACATCAAATACTACAAAAATACAGTACATGTATTTTTAATTTTGGCGCCTTTTAGGAACCAAACAGCTAAATCTCAGTAATAAAAGATTAAAGAGATGTGAGTGTAAACCAGATGATTTAAAGCAGACATATAAATGTCAACAACATTATTTGTGTTGCTGCATAAAGATCAGTCCCATTATTTCCAACATGTCCCACCCAGCTGATGTCCTGGAGGAACAACTCCTCCAGTTCCTGACTCATCAGTCTTTACTGGACTCTGTTAGTTTAATAAACAGGACAGAGGACAGAGAGAGACATGACTGGAATCAAACCAGCAGCTTTGGTTCCTGCAGAAAACACTGAAGACAATAATCAACAAGGACCCCCCCCCCTTCACCCCCTCAATGACAGCAGAACAAAGCTGCAGCTACGTGAGACACATGAGAAACATTTCATCTGTGGCAGGCCCAAGACTCTGGAACGAGTTACCGCTGCTCATCAAACAGGCCCCCTCCCTCTCGGTTTTCAAATCCCGGTTAAAAACTCACTACTACTCCATCGCTTTCAATGCCAGCTGATGTGTACTGGATCGTTTGATTTATGATCTGCAATGTTTTTATGTTTTTCGTGTTGTACTTCATTGTATGTGTTGCCTGTTGCGTGTTTGTTTGTCCAGCACTTTGGTGGACTTGTTCCTGTTTAAAGTGCTTTATAAATAAAATGGTATGGTATGGTATGGTATCTCATCAAACAGAGAAGATGAACTGAAGCTCTGAAGTGAAGGAAAAAAGTTCAACAGGAAGAGTTCAACTGGTTTCTCTTCTAATCTGAACAGAACTGGTCATTTATCAGGATGACATCCTTTTCTTATTGTGTCCTGACAGACTAACTGTGGACTCTCAGAGACTCACTGTGAAGTCGTGGCCTCAGCTCTGAAGTCCAACCCCTCCCATCTGACAGAACTGGACCTGAGCCTCAAAGACCTGCAGGATTCAGGAGTGAAGATTCTGTCTGCTGGACTGGAGAGTCCAAACTGTAGACTGGAGAAGCTCAGGTGATTTAAATGACTATTTGTTTTTCACTAAATTCACTTTCAGTTCTTTACTTCATTTTGATCTTTTTACTTCGTTTATATTTGGGATTTATCTGAACATAAAACCAAAGATATGTAAATGTGTCTGTCTGTGAAGAAATGTGATCATTTGTCTCCAAAGGTCCAAAGTGAAGTCCAGATGTCAGAGGGATGTTGTTCTCAGTTGTGTGTAACTTTCGAAGAAGCAGACAGAATTAGTGTCAGACTGCTGAAGCTTCATTTTAGTGTCAGCTGAACTCACGAGTGGATTTGTGTCAGGAACAGAGCGTTCACTTTCACTTTGAACAGCTGGATTCACAACATCACGTCTGTAAAAGTTTTTACATGTTTTATTCTTTATTCAGATTGATCAGATGCAGTTTGTCAAAGATCAGCTGTTCTTCTCTGAGCTCAGCTCTGAAGTCCAACCCCTCCCATCTGAAAGAACTGGACCTGACTTACAACAACCTGCAGGCTCCAGATGTTCAGCAGCTGTTGTATCTTGTGGAGAGTCCAGACTACAGACTGGAGACTCTGAGGTCAGTAGAAGGTTGGAGTCGTTCCTGCTGCTTTCAGCAGAATTGGACTAAAGCCAGTTGTTGTCAAAGCAAAGATCCAGTGTTTCCAGTAAACCTGCAGCTTCCCAGTAAGTGTATTTCTGAATGAATGTATGAGAGGAGAACAGGGACTGGTTTCAGGATCAAACACAAAGACAAGAAAAGAAGGAAAGAGCGAGCATTACTTGAAGGAATGCACATCACTCACCAAAATAACATGTGATCATGTGATGTCTCACCTGATCTGTTAGAGCTTGGAGGATGTGTTGTGAATGACTGTCAGCTACTACCACACCACATTTTACATCAGTATCTGTCAAATTCACTGAGTCACAGCTATTTATGTCTAAGCTAAATTTGATTAGCTGTGGCAGCCATCTTGAATTGTGTTGACTCCAAAAGTTAATCAGTTGAAGGTGAACATTTCAGATTTATTTACTGCAAGTTTAAATAAAGTCCATCCAGTGGTTTATGAAATATTTTGCTAACAGACAAGCAGGGTTGACTCCCAACAGTTACTAAGTTTTACCCAAAGATGTTGCACAATGTGTTGTGATTGAAGTTTGTGTTGGTCTCTCTGAAACACTCATTCATCTCTTCTGCTGCTTCTTCTTCTCTCTACAGATGGAGGTGATGACGTTTGTTCTGGAGAGATGAACATGATGGTGTGTTTGTGGGAGAAGATGAACTGTGTCCTGATGATCCACAGAGAAGATGAACTGTGTCCTGATGATCCACAGAGAAGATGAACTGTGTCCTGATGATCCACAGAGAAGATGAACTGTGTCCTGATGATCCACAGAGAAGATGAACTGTGTCCTGATGATCCACAGAGAAGATGAACTGTGTCCTGATGATCCACAGAGAAGATGAACTGTGTCCTGATGATCCACAGAGAAGATGAACTGTGTCCTGATGATCCACAGAGAAGATGAACTGTGTCCTGATGATCCACAGAGAAGATGAACTGTGTCCTGATGATCCACAGAGAAGATGAACTGTGTCCTGATGATCCACAGAGAAGATGAACTGTGTCCTGATGATCCACAGAGAAGATGAACTGTGTCCTGATGATCCACAGAGAAGATGAACTGTGTCCTGATGATCCACAGAGAAGATGAACTGTGTCCTGATGATCCACAGAGAAGATGAACTGTGTCCTGATGATCCACAGAGAAGATGAACTGTGTCCTGATGATCCACAGAGAAGATGAACTGTGTCCTGATGATCCACAGAGAAGATGAACTGTGTCCTGATGATCCACAGAGAAGATGAACTGTGTCCTGATGATCCACAGAGAAGATGAACTGTGTCCTGATGATCCACAGAGAAGATGAACTGTGTCCTGATGATCCACAGAGAAGATGAACTGTGTCCTGATGATCCACAGAGAAGATGAACTGTGTCCTGATGATCCACAGAGAAGATGAACTGTGTCCTGATGATCCACAGAGAAGATGAACTGTGTCCTGATGATCCACAGAGAAGATGAACTGTGTCCTGATGATCCACAGAGAAGATGAACTGTGTCCTGATGATCCACAGAGAAGATGAACTGTGTCCTGATGATCCACAGAGAAGATGAACTGTGTCCTGATGATCCACAGAGAAGATGAACTGTGTCCTGATGATCCACAGAGAAGATGAACTGTGTCCTGATGATCCACAGAGAAGATGAACTGTGTCCTGATGATCCACAGAGAAGATGAACTGTGTCCTGATGATCCACAGAGAAGATGAACTGTGTCCTGATGATCCACAGAGAAGATGAACTGTGTCCTGATGATCCACAGAGAAGATGAACTGTGTCCTGATGATCCACAGAGAAGATGAACTGTGTCCTGATGATCCACAGAGAAGATGAACTGTGTCCTGATGATCCACAGAGAAGATGAACTGTGTCCTGATGATCCACAGAGAAGATGAACTGTGTCCTGATGATCCACAGAGAAGATGAACTGTGTCCTGATGATCCACAGAGAAGATGAACTGTGTCCTGATGATCCACAGAGAAGATGAACTGTGTCCTGATGATCCACAGAGAAGATGAACTGTGTCCTGATGATCCACAGAGGTTGAAGCAGCAGCAGCTTGTATGCAGACACTCTGACTGGACTGTTTCTGCTTCATCCACACTTTACATTATCACCTTCAAACAATTACACTTTAATGTTTGAACAATATGATATGTTCAATTTATTATTAGAACATGATAAGTATAAATTATGTTATAGCATAAAAATACTTTTTGAAATATAAATATTTCATGTTGTATTGTGATAGGAAAACATTTTATTTTTGCAGTGCTGACAGAAATAATTTCAATTGAGCTGTAGTTGTTTTAAAGTAAATGTGTTTAATTTATCTTTTCACTTTGTGCGATTTAAATTTTATAAGACAAACCAAAACTGAAAGTTTGACTTCCTGTTTTAACTTTCTTCATTGTAACAGATGTTTCTTTACTGCCCTCTTGTGGTCACTGCTGTAGTTACATCAAATTCTTTGAAAAATACTGAAATTACTTTTAAAATGTTTTACAATTAAAATCAGCTTCACGTTGATATTTTATTGTAAACTTGTGTTTTACTGATGTTTTGAAAGTAGAATTTTGCTAATAAAATAATATTTAAACTAAATTTAAAATACATTTTATAAGTCCTGATGCATGCTCAATAATCCAGGTACCGGTAGATTAGTCTAAAAAGGTTGAGTCAGGTCCGATGAACGGATTCTTCTTTATTAAAACGCTTCGTCTTTTATCCAAAACACTTCTTCAGTCTGAGGAGCTGCAACAAACTCAGTCTTATAAATATCACCTTCTCAGAGTGGATCAACCAGTTTGATGGTGCTCAGGTGGTTCATGTGGTCCGCTCTCTCCCACACCGCCTGCTCAAACTGTTTGAGCAAGATTTTGGAAAGTGTGAGGAAGACTTCATGACTGTTCAAGCTATGAGCACTAATGGATAAAGCAATATTTTGTATATGCATTTCTTCAAGGAATGCTAGGCTTTAATTTAAAGTCATGAACTTTTGTCTCTTTTCAAACGTGTCATGAATTATCACTATATGAAGACAATTTAAGAAAATGATTTGGATTCAAAAGATCCAAAACTCCACAGAAACCAGTTTGAGCTCAACGGAGACATTTTTGTCCATTTTATAGTCAAACACAAAGACATTTAAATCTAAATCATTCTTTGGACATCAAAAATCTTATGACTGTAATTAAATCTTTTTATTTTTAAAGTTTCCAAAACTCATGTTTCCATCAAATCACAAAGTTTTGTTAACGAATGTGAAAGTTGATGTTAAATAGTTGAAAGCTTCATTTCAAAGTGAACCTTTGGTTCAGTGTTTGTCAGAAATGTTTGGTTGTGAAGCTCAGGCTTTAGATGATGGATGGACAGACAGACAATAAACAGATGTTTGAATGATCCAGAGGAACAGTTCAAAAACACATCTGGAAATGTTTCAACATAGAAACTACTTTCATGTTTTGAAACACTCAAATGTTTTTTCATCCAAAAGTGTTTTTGTGTTTTTTGACTGAACTCACAGAGTTGAGATGTTTTCAAAGTCAAAATGATTTTCTTTCCTTCATCAGCAGCTAAATGTAGAATATTTGATGCTTCATGGAGTCACATAGTGTTTCATCAAACAGCTGCTTGTGCTGCTGTTTTAAATTGTGTCCTAAATGTGAAAAGTGATGCGAGGACATCATTTGATTGTCCACTCTGAAGACTTTAGAGAAAGACAAACAGAGGTTTCTGTGAGACACTTGAAGCTGGACGTGTTCATTGAAGTGTTTCTTGTGAGCTGCAGACTCCAACATGTCTCTGGTCTCAGACTCAAACACTCGGGACACATCAGCTGAAATAAAGTCCACTTTGCTGCAAACATCTGCTGCTGTGAAAACAAAGTGGAAACATGAACGCAGCAGGAAAAGTCATTTTGAACGCTGCACACAAGATGACTTTTCTGTGGATCATCAGTGAAAATATTGTCCACAAGTGATTTCAGCAGCATGTGGTGGTTGAGGCCAGTGTTCCTTTAACAGCTGTTTCCTCTTGCTCACATCTGTTTGACAGAATCAAAGGAGTGAAATAGTTAGAAATGTGTTCCAGTTTGATCCAGGTGAAGTTGAAGAATTCAAAGTGAAAGAATTCAACAAGAGCCTCAACAGTCTTCTACTCTCCATCATGTTCAGCCTCTGGATTGAGACGTTTCAAACTGAAAAGTTCATTTCCTTTGGCTTCCAATGATTTTAGCAGCTCAAGTCTTTTTTCATTGACTCCTTTAAGAATAGATTTGGACTTGTTCTTAAATGTTGTGTTTGAACACCTTCACTTTGTTGTTTTATGGATGTTATTTTGGAGTTTGTTGTTCAGCACATTGGTCAACTCTTGTTGTTTAAATCTGCTTTATTAATAAAGTTGATCTCATTTGATTCATGGATCAGCCTGTATTCTATATTTATACAACATGTAATGATGTTACACAACTATTTGATGTTTTTTCTAAGAGAATGGCTGAACTTTAGGACTTGATGACAGTTTTTCTACCTGATTGTTGTTTATTTGATGAAGAAATGTGATTTGATGTCTCTGTGATTTAAATGTGTCTGGAATGACAAAAAGAAAAAAGAACTTGAACAAGTTTCTGTCCACAGTCACACTGACTAAAGCTGACACATTAAAGCTGGTCAAACTTTGCTCGGCGGCTCCTCTCATCACTCCGTCCTGGAGTTTATTGCTGAAGGCTGTTTTTGTCCAAGTGGACAAATGTCTGAGCCTGAAGACCAAGGAGACAGCAGCTGTTCAGATCCTGAACAAGGATCCAGATGTTTCCAGGACTCTGATAAAGAGGTTGATCCCAGACGTGTGTTCATGAAGATTCAACACTTTTCTTTCTGCTCTGCTTGAAGATGCACCACAAGCTGCTCATCTTTCATGACATCATCTAGTTTGTGTTGATTAAACACTAATCCTTCTTAAACTACATCAGATGGGTCTAAATTCAGTGAAATATTTACAAGTTGCCATGGGAACACAGAAACTGAAGAGCAGCTCAGTTCGAGCTCTTATTTTGAAGAGCAGCAGCTAACGGAAGTGATGTTCTCCCAGCACCGGAAGTTGCTCAGTTGTGACGTCAGTGTTTGTTGTTCTGCTCCGTAGCTACGAGCTGAAGGCCTTTTCTCTCGACTGCTGCTCAAATGAGTTGAAGTGAACGTTAAATTGAGCTGTAACATCTGTAAATGTTGCTGACCGGAAGTGAACAGATGTGGAGACAGCGGCTCAAACAGCTGGAAGCAGAGGAAGAAGAAAAGTCTGAGGATTTTGGAAGTAGAGCTGCAGCTCAGGAACAAACGGAGCAAGACACATGTTAGATGCTGTTTTCAGTCCCAACCATCAACTGCATCTTTTAGGTTTGTGTCTTTATTCTTTCTCTCCAGTGACTTTGTTACAAGTTAGTAGCAGTTTTCTGGAAGATAAAGGAGTTACTTCTTACTCTCTGTGCTGATCCGAAACAAACAAAGAGTGAACGACTCAAGTGAACCGAGTTACTTTAGTGATTCATTAGACTGACTCAGATCCATAAAGTGAACCGAGTTACTTTAGTGATTCATTAGACTGACTCAGATCCATAAAGTGAACCGAGTTACTTTAGTGACTCATTAGACTGACTCAGATCCATAAAGTGAACCGAGTTACTTTAGTGATTCATTAGACTGACTCAGATCCATAAAGTGAACCGAGTTACTTTAGTGATTCATTAGACTGACTCAGATCCATAAAGTGAACCGAGTTACTTTAGTGATTCATTAGACTGACTCAGATCCATAAAGTGAACCGAGTTACTTTAGTGACTCATTAGACTGACTCAGATCCATAAAGTGAACCGAGTTACTTTAGTGATTCATTAGACTGACTCAGATCCATAAAGTGAACCGGGTTACTTTATGCCCCTTTTCCACCGGTCGGCTCGGGTCGGATGTTACGTCATATGTGCGTCGCAGAGACCCCCTTTCATCCTTTCCCACCGGCTATTCCGAGCGGAGCCGCGCGAGATTTCCTGAGATTATCGGGCTGCTTTCAGAGGTGTACTGAAGCGAGCTCACCCGCTCCGGAAGGAGGGAGGAGGAGACGAGAGCTGTTTTTACGGAAGCGAGGGAAGCTACCACGGCAGGACTTTTACATGAATAACACGGTAAAAACAATTGTTATTTTTTAAATTTATAGCAAAGATGGGTCTTCAGCTGAACGTGTCCTTAATAAAATCACGTACTGCTCAAAACTGCACGATTTTAAAAAGTAGTTTCGCCACGAGTAACACGCGGCGCGCGGGCGGCTTTATGTCTTTAAATGTAGCTCAATGAACAGATATAAAATATATTTCATAGCTGACTTTAATAGTACGAGGGCTCCTGAGCTTAACCACGCTTTAATATTGTCACGTATGGTCAAATGTGCTGCATTTAAAGTAGTTTCGCTTTGACTTTTTCCAAAACCTGTGTTTGCACAACGAAAATAAATTATAAAAATTCGAATTTTATTTCAAATAACTCCAACAGGATACATTTCGTGTATGAATATGTTGTGATCACACTAGATTTTTTTGAAAAATATCAGCTTTGTGGTTTTTGATAGAATTGATAATATGTAATACAAAGTAGAAAATAATGGACGTAGGTTGACACATTTATGTCTATAAAACATTGAATTTTATTTCAAATAACTCCAACAGGATACATTTCGTGTATGAATATGTTGTGATCACACTAGATTTTTTTGAAAAATATCAGCTTTGTGGTTTTTGATAGAATTGATAATATGTAATACAAAGTAGAAAATAATGGACGTAGGTTGACACATTTATGTCTATAAAACATTGAATTTTATTTCAAATAACTCCAACAGGATACATTTCGTGTATGAATATGTTGTGATCACACTAGATTTTTTTGAAAAATATCAGCTATGTGGTTTTTGATAGAATTGATAATTTGTGATACAAAGTCTTTATTGTGTTCTTCTTCTAGTGGTGGCTAGTACTGTAGTAAATAGCTTGAGGAACACTACTGCCACCATGTGGTAAGACGAGTAGGATTCTGGACCCCGCCCACAGAAGGGGTACAAAAAAGCTGTGGAAACAGAACATAGATGTGACCCGACCCGAACTGAGCCGACCTGAGCCGATCCAACCCGAGCCGAGCCGAGCGGTGGAAAAGAGGCATTAGTGACTCATTAGATTGACTCAGATCCATAAAGTGAACCGGGTTACTTTAGTGACTCATTAGACTGACCCTGATCCATAAAGTGAACCAGGTTACTTTAGTGACTCATTAGACTGACCCAGATCCATAAAGTGAACCAGGTTACTTTAGTGATTCATTAGACTGACCCTGATCCATAAAGTGAACCAGGTTACTTTAGTGACTCATTAGACTGACCCTGATCCATAAAGTGAACCGGGTTACTTTAGTGACTCATTAGATTGACCCTGATCCATAAAGTGAACCAGGTTACTTTAGTGACTCATTAGACTGACCCAGATCCATAAAGTGAACCAGGTTACTTTAGTGACTCATTAGACTGACCCAGATCCATAAAGTGAACCGGGTTACTTTAGTGATTCATTAGACTGACCCAGATCCATAAAGTGAACCGGGTTACTTTAGTGACTCATTAGACTGACCCTGATCCATAAAGTGAACCAGGTTACTTTAGTGACTCATTAGACTGACCCAGATCCATAAAGTGAACCGGGTTACTTTAGTGACTCATTAGACTGACCCTGATCCATAAAGTGAACCAGGTTACTTTAGTGATTCATTAGACTGACCCTGATCCATAAAGTGAACCGGGTTACTTTAGTGACTCATTAGATTGACCCTGATCCATAAAGTGAACCAGGTTACTTTAGTGATTCATTAGACTGACCCTGATCCATAAAGTGAACCGGGTTACTTTAGTGACTCATTAGATTGACCCTGATCCATAAAGTGAACCAGGTTACTTTAGTGACTCATTAGACTGACCCTGATCCATAAAGTGAACCGGGTTACTTAAGTGACTCATTAGATTGACCCTGATCCATAAAGTGAACCAGGTTACTTTAGTGATTCATTAGACTGACTCAGATCCATAAAGTGAACTGAGTTACTTTAGTGACTCATTAGACTGACCCTGATCCATAAAGTGAACCAGGTTACTTTAGTGATTCATTAGACTGACTCAGATCCATAAAGTGAACTGAGTTACTTTAGTGACTCATTAGACTGACCCTGATCCATAAAGTGAACCAGGTTACTTTAGTGATTCATTAGACTGACTCAGATCCATAAAGTGAACTGAGTTACTTTAGTGACTCATTAGACTGACCCAGATCCATAAAGTGAACCGGGTTACTTTAGTGACTCATTAGACTGACCCTGATCCATAAAGTGAACCGGGTTACTTTAGTGACTCATTAGACTGACCCTGATCCATAAAGTGAACCAGGTTACTTTAGTGACTCATTAGACTGACCCAGATCCATAAAGTGAACCAGGTTACTTTAGTGATTCATTAGACTGACCCTGATCCATAAAGTGAACCGGGTTACTTTAGTGACTCATTAGATTGACCCTGATCCATAAAGTGAACCAGGTTACTTTAGTGACTCATTAGACTGACCCTGATCCATAAAGTGAACCAGGTTACTTTAGTGACTCATTAGACTGACTCAGATCCATAAAGTGAACCGGGTTACTTTAGTGACTCATTAGACTGACCCAGATCCATAAAGTGAACCGGGTTACTTTAGTGACTCATTAGACTGACTCAGATCCATAAAGTGAACCGGGTTACTTTAGTGACTCATTAGACTGACCCAGATCCATAAAGTGAACCAGGTTACTTTAGTGACTCATTAGACTGACTCAGATCCATAAAGTGAACCAGGTTACTTTAGTGACTCATTAGACTGACTCAGATCCATAAAGTGAACCAGGTTACTTTAGTGATTCATTAGACTGACTCAGATCCATAAAGTGAACCAGGTTACTTTAGTGACTCATTAGACTGACTCAGATCCATAAAGTGAACCAGGTTACTTTAGTGACTCATTAGACTGACTCAGATCCATAAAGTGAACCGGGTTACTTTAGTGACTCATTAGACTGACTCAGATCCATAAAGTGAACCAGGTTACTTTAGTGACTCATTAGACTGACTCAGATCCATAAAGTGAACCAGGTTACTTTAGTGACTCATTAGACTGACCCTGATCCATAAAGTGAACCAGGTTACTTTAGTGACTCATTAGACTGACTCAGATCCATAAAGTGAACCAGGTTACTTTAGTGACTCATTAGACTGACTCAGATCCATAAAGTGAACCAGGTTACTTTAGTGATTCATTAGACTGACTCAGATCCATAAAGTGAACCGGGTTACTTTAGTGACTCATTAGACTGACCCTGATCCATAAAGTGAACCAGGTTACTTTAGTGACTCATTAGACTGACTCAGATCCATAAAGTGAACCAGGTTACTTTAGTGACTCATTAGACTGACTCAGATCCATAAAGTGAACCGGGTTACTTTAGTGATTCATTAGACTGACCCTGATCCATAAAGTGAACCGGGTTACTTTAGTGACTCATTAGACTGACCCTGATCCATAAAGTGAACCAGGTTACTTTAGTGACTCATTAGACTGACCCTGATCCATAAAGTGAACCAGGTTACTTTAGTGACTCATTAGACTGACCCAGATCCATAAAGTGAACCAGGTTACTTTAGTGACTCATTAGACTGACCCAGATCCATAAAGTGAACCAGGTTACTTTAGTGACTCATTAG